>SRPO01000571.1:0-11074 GCA_018360065.1 Claviceps pazoutovae
TTGTCGTCGATCATCGTCTTCGTGTGCAGTTCAGGTCTCGTGAGGACCTTTGCTGCTTTTTTTCCATCCACCGTCTGTCCTTTGTTTTCTGTGTCTGCATAGCCCAGCTTGCGGGCTGATATCTTCTCGTGCCTTTTCTGCGCCCAAATTAAGCCGCCATGTCTTTGAGACAGCGACTTTATTCTCCGCTCTACTACATACCACGAATCTTGAGATCAAGATAAGTCTGCTCTAGCCTCTCTTTACGATGCCGAATGCTTGCACAGTGCCCTTCGCATCATCTTCATCATCATGACGTCAACAGCGCACAACTATGGCCAAAAGTGCCGCCTGGCTCCTCTCCGACGACCACCGCATGAAAACGGGATGCCGCATGCTATCTCTCAATTCTTCTATTCATCTGTAATGTCCATTGACGATACCCCCTCGGCCGCGATTCACACTGGTAGCTTCGACAAAAGAACCGCAAAGCAACAATTTCGACCGTTCGGGCGTGGCGATAACAACATGCTAGAGAAGGCATGGTCTGATCTGGCGCGGAAGCACTCGCGCAGAGAGCATGCATCGATCAGAAGCGCTCCATCTGAAGGCTTACCTGTCGAAGAAAGTGCAGGGAAAAGGGAACAAAAAGTACAAGCGATTATTGAAAAGATTTCACTGCAACATTCGAATAAACATGGAGGGCTTTGTGAACATGCTTCAGAGGGCGGAGGCCTTTCTCAAGAAACAACAGTACAGCCAGTCTGCTGCTCATTTTTGCACCGAGATATCGCTCAGATGCTTCACGAGAACTTCTGTTCATTGTTGATTAAATATCGCCCAGAGCTCGCTCTAGAAACGTTGTCAGAACGCATTCTGGACGCGATGAGGAATGGTGACAGCTTCCGCTCTAATAAGTCTTTTGCGTGCCACCTGACAAGCCCCTCACACAATCAAGGAAGCCAGAGAGATGTCGAAGTAAAATGTCCAACTGACATTGGCACAGGCACGAATAAAGTCGCAAATGACCTCAGAAGCGGCCAGTCACCGTTCTCGAAGCTCACAGACGAATCAATCGGGAATAGACCCTTTTCACGCACTCTCAAGCCATCCTCTTTACCACCTACGGGTACCGCCATTCCTGAGCATCTGTCCACTAGCGTAGAGGTCGCTGCCAGATATTTAACATTACCACAGCAAGAAGAACTGGTGGATAATCTGACGAAGGAAAACAAGGACACAGGCTCTGAAACAGCGTTTGATGCGTCTGTTTCAGAGGCATGTACCGTACTAGAAGTGAACAGCGTCACACGCGATATGGTCACCGTGGATGTCGTTGTTGGTATCTCTCGATTGCACAAAGTGTCGCTTCCAATGCTCCACATGGAGCCAATATACTGGTCGCCGGTAAATGATGTTGCCGAGGCAATGAGGGCAACATGGTTCTATAGGTACAAGCTGCACTTGATGATGGCATTATGCTCGCTAACCCTATATCAGAGATACGATGATGCCCGTGGCCCCTCTCGTTGCGAATCAGTTAGAGGCTGGCTACCAAGAACTACAGCCCTGGACGGAGACATGGAGGGATGAAGTTAGGTGCGCCATTGAGATTGGCCCTGCTGGGGAGGAAAAGATCTCACATTATCTGTGGCCTCAAGATTCCAAGCACTTCCATGCTGAGCCCTACTCTGAACCAGAGCCAAGGATCTCATCGCATCCTTTCTGCGCTGCACGTTGTTTTCAGGGAGACGCGGCAGCACGGGGGGCGCTCGACACCAAGGATCTAGAGTTGCTGCCTGGTCCCGAGCGGATCAATCGGCCTTTCAGCAAATATCAAGTCATGTATAAGGATTATCGGGAAGCATTTCTGTTGAAGCCAAACCTGGCGCCATCGGCATATTATGGCAGAAAACCCGCGTCAAAGATTCAGAAAGGACTTACCGTGGGACTTCCAATAATCCGCGGATTTGATCAATCTGTTTGGGACCGAGTCAATAGAAAGGAGCAGGATTCCCGAGAAGCGATATACTGTGACTCAGACCCCCTCCAGCTTCAGGACTGCGGCGCGTGTGATGCAGATACACACTGCGGACAGGTCACTGATTTGATATTCGTTGCGCACGGAATTGGACAAAAGATTGCGGAAAGGGTAGAGAGTTATCATTTCACACATGCAATCAATGGCTTCCGTCGTGCGGTCAATCTTGAGATGGGCACTGCAGCTGTTCAGCAAGTCTTGCGCCCGGGCCAGAACGATGTCATGATATTGCCACTAAATTGGAGGCTGGGCCTTTCCTTCGAACAAGCTGATACTAGCGGGATGGAAGGGATGAAAGATCATCGACAAGAGACTTTCGGTTTAAAAGACATCGAGCCAAGCACGATTCCAGCGGTTCGTAGCATGATATCTGATGTCATGTTTGACATTCCATTTTACATGTCGCACCACAAGAGTAAAATGATCAAAGCTTTGGTTTCGGAAGCCAACCGAGTTTATCGATTGTGGTGTCAGAATAACACTGGATTTCCAAGAATGGGCAGAGTCCACTTGATTGCGCATTCCTTAGGAAGTGTGATGGCAGTCGATGTACTTTCCCGCCAACCCACTTATGTGCCAATCATGGATCTCAGTCGAGCTGAACCGGAAAGCCGATTTTTTGAATTCGACACCACGAATTTGTTTCTGCTGGGCAGCCCAGCTGGATTTTTTTTACTCTTGGAGCAGGCTGCTCTCATACCGCGCCGAGGACGATGGAAATCGGGAGCGGACACGCGAGATATATCAGACAAGAATATAGTGCAAGATGCGGGCATATTCGGATGCCTGGCGGTGGATAACGTCTACAACGTCCTAGCAAAGGAAGATCCCATTGCGTATCTATTGAATGGCGCCTTAGACCCTGCTTACGCAGCAGGGCTCAGAACGGCCTTCGTCCCAAGCACGTCAGTATCGGTGTTGAAGTCAGTGGCGGACGCAGTGCGACAGATAGTACCAGGGCTCTCTAACTCATCTTACGATGCTCTCAAACAAAAGGACTCGAAGCGTCCTTCAACGGCACGACTCCCATCTCAAGTGGAGCTAGAAGTCCACGACTTCACTCGCGAAGAGATTGCGGAAAAAAAAGCGTTTCTTCTGAACGACAATGGACAGATTGATTGGTTCCTCAGGTCCGGAACAGGCCCGCTGGAGATTCAGTATCTGAACATGCTCAGTGCTCATACCAGCTATTGGGTAAATCAAGACTTCATCCGCATGTTGTGCGTAGAAGTTGGGCGACAGCCAGGTCGATCATACTCACTGCCATCCATGAGAGCAGTCAAAGCTACGAAGCGGACTTAACTGGAAGCCTGAACCATATCTGGGAGCATTTATGCTTCAGACTTGAAATAAGCGTCTAGATATGGGACTCGTCGTTTGGGACCACAAACTAGATATCATCGAATCACATGTGCATTGCTCGTAATTTTCGGCCTCTGTAATACTCCACGCTGCAAGGCGTTGTTGAATGAAATCAGCTGATGCACACAACCTTGCAATATTCCAAGTTTCCATTGATCAAAAGTCCTCCAAAGCGATCAAATCTTGATCCGGCACATCATCGAAATCGTAATCATCATCCATAGCAGCGACTTCGACAGAACCCTCCATGGCCTCCTCCAGTTCACGGATTTTCTCCAAATCCATCTTCTCCTTATGTTTCTGCAGATCCTCATATCCCCAAGTGCTAATACCCTCTTGATCTTCCACATGAAAAGGTTGTGCCATAGTTCGCAGGAATCGCCTAGCACTACTGACTGCCATATCAGTGCTCAGGTTTGAATCAACGTCAACAAGTCCCTGATTGATCCATTTCGGCAGTTGGTTTCGTTTCTTCTGAAATCTGCGATCCGCAAGGACCATGATTCCATAATCATCCTTCCCACGCAAAACACGCCCGAGGCACTGTGCAGCATGGCGCATCGCATCGAAGGACAAAAATTCGTTTTCTTTGATGCGGTACGTCTCGCGCAAGAACTCAAGTCGCGCTTTCAAAATTCGCGATTCTGTGTACTGGAATGGAACTCCAATGCATATGACGGTGCGCCCGTATTGATGGTCGAAATCTATGCCTTCGGAAACCTTGCCCCGTGCCACGCACAGCAGAATCGCCCCACGTCCGTTGCAACATGCCGTGCGATAAGTTTCAAGCGCAAGAGATGTTTCCTGAGCATCGGGGGTCTCAACCAGAATGAGTTTGTACTTCCAAACCTCATCGAGAATACTCATGCCTTGCCACATGCTGATAATCGACTCCATGTACAGGTAAGAAGGGAAGAAGACGACTAGCCCGTCCGGAGTAATTTTAGAAAATTCAATCAACAACGTTCCGTAATTTCGCACCACGCTAGGTTCATTTCGAACTTGGAAGCTGCTTGAGATAGAAGCCTGGTCACTTCCTCGAGTCACAATCATGGGCAAAAATGATCGCCTGGCTAGGGTCATGCTGTAAGACTCTTGAACCACTGTTGAAAAGTCCAGCATTTTTGGATAAATTTCTAAAGGCGAAATTGTACCGGATGTGATAATGACTGAATAGAACCTGTCGAAGACGGGCCGGATTGCGATCGCAGCATCCAGACACGTGAAGTGTAGAATAGGATTTGGAACCTCGGCAGTGTCTGACTCATAAGGCTCGAGAATGAGAAGGAACCCCTTCTCGTAGGTTGCTACCAAGGTGGCAAATGTGGCAACCTCCTGCAAAGGCTGGTAGTCTTCGATGTTGGTAAGCTCCAGTGTTCGAACGAGAGACGTAAGCCGCTCAGCACAGAAGCGGAGCGGCTTTTTCTCTATGAATGTGTTTTCCCTGAGATGGGCGAGGAATGATGGAGGTGTTTCGGATATCACCTGGCGCACCTTCATTCTCGTCTACATTTCCTTTCTTAGTGCGTGTTGGTTCTTCCTCAGTCGCCTGGGTACTTACCTTGAGATACTCAATGAAACGCTTCAAAAACGCAGTAAAATGCTCCGCTCTTCTAATATTTCCAGGTATTGCCTCTTGAAGTAGATCATCCGGCAGAGCTGGTGATTCCTGTAAGCTTGCAGTACATCATGACATAGAAATGAGGACATGTCTTACCTGGGCTACCCATAAAGGCGTCTTCTTGTCGAGCCTGTTCTGTTTCTCGAAGGCCATTAATCAGTTTCTGGTATTCATTTTGAAGCTGCTCTTGATCTGTGCGACGCATCTCCGTGATTTTCTGTTCTAAATTGTGCGCGCCTCTCGTCGCCCTGCGAAGCGAGTCCTCGGTGATATCTGTACTCAGAGCTTCGATGCAAACATTGTCGATATTGTGCGCCTCGTCAAAAACCACAATGCAATCCTTTGAGAAATCCCTGGATACTCTTTCCGCAATCTTCGGATCCAAAAGGTAGTGGTATGAGAAGATGACGACATTACAGTATTGCATCTAATGATTCTAGTCAGCTTGCATACGCGACATTTCCTGAATCAACTCACCATCCGTCGAGCAGTGAAGTATGGACACTGCTTGTGCTCCTCTCCATAACTAAGGATTCCCTCAAACGTCCACACACCATTCGGTATCAGATTGTGTGGCTCTAAGAGATCGAGATTCTATTTCCGCCATTAGCTCACTGACAAGACAGCATAATACTGTTCTGGCTAAGGTCACCAGCAGATGGTGATGGAAAAAAACTCGTGAGGTGGGCATAGCCCTCGTACATCGTGATAGACACAAAGGTCCACATTCTCACCACGTTCTTTCTTCTCCTTCACAAAGCCGGCGGTAAGACTTCTGCAACGGGCATCAACCACTGTGCCACTCTTTTCTCGTTTGACAGACGGATGAAGACAAAGATTCTTGCGACTTGTCAAGCCTAAACCGCGAAAGTCTTCCTCGTAACCAAGTTCTTTGGTCCGATATTTCATCAACTCTCTTAGCTCTTCCAGGGCTTTTTCGATCTCCGACATAGTGCCTGAGAAACTGGATGGTAAGTCAATTGAAGGGGAACATGTTCTCAAGTTACTCGAGTAAAATAAACAAAGCAAGAGGGGGGACATGAAAAGGAGAATATATAGCACTGGGATCGGCGGGCCGACAATCAACGCACGGGAGCAGTATATAAGCTTTCGCTTCTCGGGCATGAACTGTTGATAGGCTACAATAAGTGAAAGAAGAGATACGGTTTTCCCAGTTCCCGAAGGCATCTCTAAGACGCAATGCCCGCCAGCATCAAGAGTTTCTAGACGAACGTTGGTTAAACTTTCGTTGATGGCTAGGAACTTCCCAAGGGAGTTTTACTTTTAAGATCACACATGTATCTGGAGTCGAAGATCGTCAGATACTATAGCAAGAATGTAGACAATTCAACGAAAGGGCTTACGCATATTGCTCTGTTGGCGGTCTCCGTCAATAGAATTCGAAATCGTTCATTAGTATAGACACTGACAAACCTGGGTATATCCTAGGATATGGAAATAGAACTGGCAGTTTGCTGCAAGACGGCTTAGCCTCCGGTCGTAATCACTATCAGGTAATGAATCTCATACTCAATGTAGAACTTCATGTTCACACAGCGTCAATGGATACAAAACATGCAAAGGAAACAGCAACTGAAGGTGCTCATGTATATTTGGCTGAAGTCGCGGACAGAGGGGCTCATGTGTGGCGCGACCGAGTCACGTGAGAGCCGTTCCTTGGCGTTCCAAGGTACGTTTTTACTCGGCGCCAGGTACGGCCCACTATGTACCACGCGCTACGGGGTACAACCTAAACAGACAGTGCATCGCATCATCACGATTCACGACGTTCCAACGGGCCACCCACAACGAGAACACAACGCCGCAGCCGCCCGATGCTATCGCGAATGCGATACAAGCCTCTACCGCGATGTCGGAATACTTTCGCACAGCAATATGGTGACCCACTCGCCATCACATCGCCGGCGTCACTGCACGATATGAGAAGCTACAGATGAGCCAGTTTTTTCATTGCTGGTGTTGAGAAGGCCTTTGGTAAGAGGGAAAACACGCCGCGATCTCGCTCTAGATAATACTGACGATTTCAAGGAATGCCGGGACTCGATTCTTCTCATTGAAGATTCCGAGGACGTCACAAGCCTCCGCGACCGGCCTCGAGGGTCCAGGAATTAGAAGGACAGTCCTAGACCATCTTGCTGCTGACAGGCAGTCAAGTCAGACATCGTCATCAGCACTGCCGCCGATCGAGAGTAAGATCCAGGCATCGACGCAGCTACAGAGCTTCGTGAGTCTCTTCCTCCTCTACAGGATAGGCCTTAACGGTAACTTTGCCGGACGTCAGCGGCCGCAGGCCCTATTTGCCTCGACGCAGACGTCGCGCATTAGCGGCAGGCTCCTCCGTCCGAGTGTCAGGCCTACGAATTGCGATGCAAAAAGATGGGATGGAGAAGGCCGAGAGGCCCTTCGAGCTTCGAACGGTCGCGCAAAGGCGTCACGAGGTGGCTCGGTGGCTCGGTGGCTCGGTGGCTCGGTGGCTCGGTGGCTCGGTGGCTCGGTGGCTCGTGGACTCGCTCGGCACAGGTAATCGTATCGCAGGCCCTGACTACCGTGAGCGAGTCTGAGGAAGTCATCCCGAACACTCAGGGGCGAGGATGATCGGCTTAGCCGTGCGCAATTGACGATGATGGAATCGCTCATACAAATGCACGATCTCGCACTTCACCGCTCGTATGGCCTCAACGCCCTATTCCATTTCTCTTCTTCCCAGTTAGCCAACTTCAAAAACACTCTCTCTTCTCATTGCATGAATGCCTTTGCTTATCTGATCTTCATCCTACCGAGAAAAGCGAATGCCAAGCCATGACCCTCGAGCCTTGCCACGTTTCAACTGCGCGTTGTGTGCACAAGGCAGTTGTAAAATCGTACTGTCTGATCTTAATTTGGGCGAGCTACTTTGAGACTTGTGGAGCATTTTGGAAACAATAGTTCACCGAGTAACTTCGTACAGTTTCGCGTGTTTAGTCGGGTTGCATCTTGGTTGTCAGACGTCAGTGTCTCTTGCTTGGTTGGCATGCGATCCGGTGGGCCAGAAGGTTCTAGATGGTTACCAGAGTCCTGTGGGTCACCAGGCCCCATGCTGGGCCAACCAGACGTGCATTCACCCTTGACGGGATTGTCCGGCATCGCACGAGAGGCTTTGGCCATATAAGACTGTTCACCCTCTTGCTGAGTTTTAGGGAGTCAGGTTATGCCAGTTTGGTTCTTCAGTTCTAGTTGTCAGATCTTGTAGTAGTCCAGGGAGGACTACTGTCTTTTGAGTCTTTGTCGTCGATCATTGTCTTCGTGTGCAGTTGAGGTCTCGTGAGGACCTTCGCTGCCTTTTGCATCCACCGTCTGTCCCTTGTTTTCTTCGCGAGTACCGGACTCTCAGCTGGATAATGGATTGCCATAATGACCCACTCCGCCATCACCCCACTCAGATCCGTCACGTTCACTTATCGTTACGAGCAACGTCTGCGTGAGTCGCTAGGTACAATAATACTTTCGTCCTTCCTCGCGATTTGTTGCTGATTTACTTTTCATCGAACATAAACGGCTTGTAGCCAAACGACATTGTGAAATTTCGTCTCTTTTGAAACTGCGACAGCTCCAGCACATCACCTTGAGCAGGTTTCGCCTCCACACGCCTTCTCGAAATACTACAAGCGGTTGTCTGCTTTTGCTGATGTATGGCCCAACTGTATGGGTTGCTCAATATTCACAACCGGACGGACGGGACTATGGCTAGCCCATCTCTAAACTTCATCACCTTCAACCAAGATCATAGCTGCCTTGCTGTCGGTGAGTTGTAGTCCGGCACGGCCCACCGGCCACGATTAGAGCCCCAAGCTGACAAGGGACATGCAATTCGACGCAGGTACTTCCAAGGGATTCCGTATATATCACACAGATCCATTTTCACGGATCTACAGCAGTGATGACGGGAATATTGCCATTATCGAGATGCTGTTCTCGACCTCGCTTGTTGCCCTAATTTTGTCACCTAGGCACTTGATAATTCAAAATACGAAGGTATTTCTGCCTGTCTTTGTGCATGATAAGCAACAGTATTTGCTCACAGAACAACTTCACGAGATAGAGAGCCTCCGTCATATGTGAGCTCACGTTTCCGTCCGCTGTTCTCGCCGTGCGTCTTAACCGAAAGCGCCTTGCTGTTGTTCTAGAAGAAGAGATATACCTGTACGATATTAGCAACATGAGTCTCCTCTACATAATCTCAACTTCGCCAAATCCTTCCGCGATCTGCGCCTTGTCTCCGTCGTCAGAAAACTGCTTCATTGCGTACCCGCTGCCCAAGGCCAGGGATGAAGCTGATAGCAAGCGGCCGGTCCACGCACCCCCTCAGTCCACATACGTTGCACCTACTTCAGGCGAAGTGCTTGTTTTTGACACGGTATCTTTGAAGGCAGTCAATGTCATTGAAGCGCATCGTTCGCCACTGTCATGTATCTCCTTAAACAACGATGGTTCTCTGCTAGCTACTGCAAGTGAAACAGGGACAATAATTCGAGTCTTTTCCGTTCCCAGGGGCCAGAAACTATATCAATTCCGGCGCGGTACTTATCCCTCAACGATATACAGCATGTCATTCAATCTCAGCTCTACACTGTTATGTGTGTCTTCGACATCCGACACAGTCCACATATTTAGACTCAGCTCGCCTCCTCAACACAACACACCAGCCGGAGCGCCAATAGAACAGCCGACATCACTGAGACAGGATCGTTGGTCACGCACCAAGCCATATAATGACGACGACTCACCAGAAAATAATACGGCTCAATCGCCTAGAAGTGACGCTGCAGATTCTATGGCGGGAAGCAGTGTGTCCGCCGGAAGCAAACAGTGTCAGGGAAGGAAAAGCGGCTCATTGGGTGTTATGCTTCGCCGATCTTCACAGCTCATGAGTCGCGGTGTCGTTGGGGCGGTAGGAGCCTATTTGCCCCAGTCGGTCACCGAGATCTGGGAACCAGCGCGGGACTTTGCATTCATCAGAATACCCAAATCTGGATCATCCGTTCCCAAGGCGCATGCCCCTGGAGACCTAGGCATAAGGAGTGTTGTAGCGATGAGCAGCAGCAGCCCTCAGGTAATGGTCGTCACTAGTGATGGTAGCTTTTATGTTTTCAATATAGACATGGAGAACGGTGGAGAAGGCTATCTCGTGAAACAGTTCTCGTGAGTCAACGTACCATATCTTATCCACCCTTGGTCAAAATGCAGTTCTGGCTTGCAGTCAAATATGCGCCGAGACCCCAATCAAGAAATACTGACAACATACGAAGGGTTTTCGCGAGCGACGAAAAGCACGATGCGTCTACGCATGGATCGTGACATGAGGTAATGTGCCGGAGGCATGAGGACAGTGGCAAGGCAAGACATCATGTATACGTATGAGAGTGGCAAGTGGCCGTCGAGGCGTGCGCAGAGACACGTGCACGCCGAGAGCGATGGCCGCTCAGATGGGTTGTGGGGGGCCAGAGATCGAAACCGTCATGATCCGACCCTTAGCTTGTAGCTCAATATTATCTTGCGGGCTCTTGAGCATACCTTCACTCCGTCTAGACCCTTCACACCCTGACATAACATCAATTTAACGCGTTCGATCTGTTTTCATAATGCTGTCGTTGAGTTTCCGACGTGACAATCTTACGTCTTCTGACTTCTTAAGCTTACCTTCACCGGCTGAAGGTAGCTAATATGCCAAGCTCCCAGGTTTACCAAGACGAAAATGACGAATTGCTCAATGCTTGTCGAGACACGAAGCCGTTGACTACTTAGTATTGAACCTATCGTTGAGACAGGTCGGATATCTCGTATCAAAAATCGAAAGCGCTCCGCTTGCCATGCTCACATCGGGCCAGATGCCTTTCTTTTCATTGTTGGCCGCATACTACTATCAATTGATCATTTACGTCAGACACTGACCTAGCACTGTCTTTTTGGCCTCAAATTCATTCATACTCTTGAGCAATTTGGGGGGCATAATGGTGGTGTATATTTGACTAAAGAGCTAGGTCACTCGAGGAGTGAGAAGGTGGAAAATATGT
>SRPO01000572.1:0-10921 GCA_018360065.1 Claviceps pazoutovae
GAGAGTTGTGGCTGATTGAAATTACATGCACCACCTCACTGTGGCGCTTGGGGGGTGGTTTCCTCCAGGACTTTTGAGACCCCACTGTACCCACTTGCTGCGATAAGATAAGGATAAAACTGTACGGCCCAGAAAAAAAAGAATGGCAGAAGTGGAAGCAGCAGAAAGCAGATCCAGAGCCAACGATAGAGCCAGCACCAACGCCAGCATCGCAGTTTTTCCCAGTCGCATTCGTCCAGCCACAGAAGCTGCCACAATTTGACTGCAGAAGGCATACTCACAAACTAAGTCACAGCCAAGTGCTGAATCGAATCACCTCTCTCACACTCGTCATGCGTCGGCGTGCTACGTCGCCGGCTGCGTCAGAGCCTGAGCTCGATATCCTCGACTCATTGTATCCCGGAGAAGACGAAAATGGCCATCAGGCTCACTCAGCTGGCAATGAGGCCGACTTTGACGATATTCTAGACCATGCGCAAGGGGGCGACGATGACGACGAGGCTTTCATTGCCCTCAAGCAAGCGGCATCCTACCGCAAGAATTCCAATCTTAAAGGCAAAACAGTGAAAAAGGGCGGCGGCTTTCAGGCAATGGGTACGCCTATATCCCGCGCTCCCACCGCGGATTGTCATTCTACATCGTTATCAAACGCGATCGCCGGGAAGAACTAGACTAACTTGGACCCCCAATAGGCCTGAACTCGAACCTATTAAAAGCAATCACACGAAAGGGCTTCTCGGTCCCCACGCCGATTCAGAGAAAGACTATCCCTCTTCTCCTCGACCGGAAAGATGTCGTCGGCATGGCCCGAACAGGTTCAGGCAAAACGGGTGCCTTTGTCATTCCCATGATTGAGAAATTGCGGGCACATAGCGCTCGCTTCGGCAGCCGAGCGCTGATTTTGTCGCCCTCTCGAGAACTGGCCATCCAAACACTCAAAGTCGTCAAGGAGTTTGCTCGTGGCACTGACCTTAAAGCCGTGCTTTTGGTTGGTGGTGACAGTCTGGAGGAGCAGTTCTCGTACATGGCCGCCAATCCCGACATCATCATTGCCACACCAGGCCGTTTCTTGCATTTGAAAGTCGAAATGTCCTTGGATCTTTCATCTATCCAATATGTTGTATTCGATGAAGCCGATAGACTGTTCGAAATGGGTTTCGCTGCGCAGCTCACAGAGATTCTGCATGCCTTGCCTCCTTCACGTCAGACGCTTCTCTTTTCTGCCACTCTGCCTGCGTCATTAGTCGAGTTTGCACGAGCCGGTCTCCAAGACCCGAGTCTCATTCGATTGGATGCAGAAACCAAGGTATCACCCGATCTGGAAAGCGCCTTCTTTTCCGTCAAGGGCGCGGAAAAGGAAGGCTCGCTGTTACACATTCTCCACGATGTTATTCAGGTTCCCCTCGGCGCACCAGAAGAGCGTACGCAGGAAGGGGATTTTTCGTCCAAGAAGCGAAAGCGAGGCGCGGAGAGTGGCGCGGGCCGGCCTACGGAGAAGTCCACCATCGTTTTCACGGCGACAAAGCATCACGTCGAGTACATTGCCAACGTTCTTCAGAGTGCTGGATTCGCCGTATCACACGTCTACGGCTCGCTCGACCAGACGGCACGAAGAAACCAAGTGGAAGACTTCCGACGGGGAAGGACCAACATCCTTGTTGTCACTGACGTGGCGGCCCGTGGTATTGATATACCCATTCTGGCCAATGTCATCAACTACGATTTTCCATCACAACCCAAGATCTTTGTTCACAGAGTAGGCCGAACAGCTCGTGCTGGTCAGCGCGGCTGGAGCTACAGTCTTGTTCGCGAAGGCGACGCTCCGTATCTACTTGACCTGCAATTATTCTTGGGCAGAAGATTAGTCCTCGGCCAGGAAGGTGATGAACCCTCATTTGCCTCCGACGTTGTAGTGGGCGCTCTGAAGAGAGACCTGGTTGAAGCGAGCGTCGAATGGTTGAACAAACTTCTTCTAGAAGAACTGGATATCAACACATTGCGCACCGTTGCTGGCAAGGCGGAGAAATTATATTTGAGAACACGAAACTCGGCCTCAAGCCAGAGCGCCAAGCGTTCCAAAGAAATGGTTTCCTCTGCCGGATGGAACCAGCTTCACAGGTTATTTGGCCAGGATGTCGACGGAAAGGAACAAGCTCGCACAGACATGCTCGCCCGAATCAGCGGGTTCAGACCCCAGGAGACCATCTTCGAAGTCAGCCACACCGACAAATCACATTCCCAAGCCGCCGAGATGATGAAGCAGCTGCGAAAGAGAATCACTCCCCGGAACCAAGTACCACAAAAGCCATCACCGGCGGAGCACGAAGACGAAGACTTTGACCTCCCATCATATGCCAAGCCCCAAAAAGCCACCGCCAAAGATTCTGACGACTCCGGCGACTCTGACGACGAAATGGCCGACATAGATCAAACACTGACGACTTCTCTCTCCGACGAAGAAGAGCAAGACGAAGATGACGACGACGGCCTCGAAGTCACCATCTCCAACTCCGCCCACAAAAAAGGCCAAACCGACTGGCGCGACTCCGAAATCTTCATGAGCTACACCCCCCGCACCACCAACGCCGCCGAAGAGCGCGGCTACGGCGTTCACTCTGGCGGTTTCGTCGAAGCCGCCCGCGACGCAACCATGGACTTCACCAACGACGAAACCGCCAAGTCATTTGGCCAACCCGTCCGCTCCAAGATGCGCTGGGACGCCAAATCCAAGAAATACGTCTCCCGCGACAACGACGAAGACGGCTCCAAGGGCAGCAAGATGATTACAGGCGAATCCGGCGTCAAAATCGCAGCAACCTTCCAGAGTGGCCGCTACGATAAGTGGAAGCGATCGCAACGCACGCGGGGTTTGCCTCGGGTTGGTGAGACGGAGAAGCTAGGCGCCACGAGGGGTCTCCCCACGGGGGTTCGCTACAAGCATAAGCTGGATAAGGCGCCCAAGGAGGCGGACAAGTATAGGGATGACTTTGAGGTGCGCAAGAAGAGGGTGGCAGAGGCGCGGGAGAAGCGCGTGGGCCGGTTTAGGGATGGGATGGGAAGTAAGAAGGAGCTCAAGGATGCGAATGATATTCGCAAGTCGAGAGAGGAGAAGCAGAGGAAGTTAGCTAAGAATGCGAGACCGCAGAAGAGGAGTAAGAATAAGTAGGGGCGTGGGTAATGAATGGAATGGCATGGGGGGAGAGGAAGCAGCGTTCAAGCGTCTTGATTCGTGATGATATACAAGACGTTTATAATCCACATGTAACGTTATCGTTGTGTTAAGAAGAATTACAGAGCGGGCCATGGCCTCGTCGTCAATGTCGTCTATTCTACTGGTTTCTTCTCGCCCTTCCATCTTCCTGGGCCACCTTCTACATATCCCCCCCGAGTAGAAGTTGAGCAAATCATCGTGGAGATGAACCTGCGCATCGATACGTAAATACAAAAACGCTGCCCTCATAAGCAACAGACTCTATGCTCAGTGTGATGGACATCCCACATACTGTAATAGCAAAATAGCTAACATGATACTGACAGTGGGTATATGATAATCGACAAAAACAGAAAAGAAAATGCAGCAAAAGGGTATATGTATGTACAAGAACGACGCAGTTGGGTATCGTGGTGGCAGCAAATGCTCAAAGACAGGCTGAAACATGCAGAAAAAAAGAAATATGGACAAAAAAGAAAAGAAAAGCCCCAAAAATAACTCCCACCCCTCCCTCCGAAACGAAACCTGGGGTTGGTGGGTGTGTGTACGTATGTGTAAACGACAAGTCCGTGCAGAGCGATCCCGCATAGAGCGTTACATCTACTCGTGCCACGCCCCGACCAGATTCATATGTGGCGCGAGCAATCAAGTAATCGCAAAACACGAGACATCTCGCAGGCCCTCTGGTTGGCCGGAACCCCGCTCGTTTGCTCGTTTGCAGCCCTCTGCAGCTGCAAGTCAGTCCCAAACATCAATCCAAATACCGCCGCTTTCCCTTCCACTTCCTCCTTCCTTCTCTCTTCTTCCATCTTCGCTTTTCTAGATAGGTAGACACCATGAATAGATCCCCTCGAATATACCTCTTCCTCCTAGATTTAGCGCGCACTTCTTTCGTCCGTATCTCAATATACCTGTTAGTAGCCATAATATCATGTGAATGAATGGCATGGGATCGCAAGTCGCCATCCCGAGTCCCAAAGTTGTCGCCGCCATCACCATGGGTTTTACAGCAAGGACTTGTCGGACGTAATCGAAACACGTTGTTCCTGATCGTCCTGGTTGAGAGAAAAGTGTAATGCTCATATCGCAGTGTGATGGTTTCATGTCTAGAAGCCTTGTTATCTTGTCGTCCTTATTGAGAGAAAAGTGTAGGAATGATGACCGAGTAAAAAAGGAGGAGAAAAATTCCGGTTCCTGCTATGAAAAGACATTGCGACATCCGAGTCTGCATCAGCTACATTTTCTTTGTTCTTTTTCACATTATCGTCCAGGCTAAGAGTGTTGAGCGCGTCGGCATCAATATTCTCGAAGGGCCTTTCTAGCCTTTTTGGCTTTTTTGGTGAAATGGGTTTACTCCTTGCGAGCACTTGTTGTCTCTGGACTTCGCACTCGCATTGTGGAATTTCGCCCGAGTCGCGTTGGTGGCATTTTGGCATCAGTTCGATGTTTTGACAGAAGTCATTTTATCAGACGCCATTTTGCCAGACGCCATGTTGTGCCCTAAATCCAAAATCAATGAGTTCGTTATCTTGTTGATGGTTGATGAGTGACGTTGTCGAAGCAAAGTGAATGGTGAGCTTGTGACCTTGGCCGTATGACCGACTCTTTTCAGAAACTTCTGTTGCGAAAACTTGCTTGGCGAATAGCCTTATTCCTTGTGAGCACTTGTTGTCTCTGGACTTCGCACTCGCATTGTGAGGTTTCGCCCAAGCCGCTTTGGTCGCATTTTGGCATCAGTTCGATTTTTGACAGAAGTCATTTTGCCAGACGCCATTTTGCCAGATTTCAGTGGTTGGTAAATTGAGAATGGAACAAGGAGAAAGGGGAGTTCAAAAAGTCAGGACAGTGATGGTCTCTCAATAATGGGATGACTTCAGGATAGCTTGGCTCGGAGGTGTCTCAAGTCGGGGGAAAAAGAGTCACCTTCCTTGAGACACTCCTTGACGCTCTGGACCACGAGAAGGTGAATGCTGTCGGTGGTATGAGAAGTGCCCTTTTCCTCTTCTAGAGCGCAAACGTCTGCTCACTCGACGGCGTCTAAAGCAGCCACCCAATCTCGCACGGCATCACGCAGAATGCTGCCACCATGACCAGGGCCCTCCTGACGCTTGTTCTTCTTCGAATCCGTGGGATCACCGTCTCGGCTCTCCACGACCTCGTGGAACATGTCTTCGAGAGCAGAGAGAATCACCGTCTTGCACTGGCTTCTGGGAGCATTTGGCGCCGCTGAAAAATCCGGCTTTGCTAGTCCCCTAGCTTCTGACAGGGCATCATGCGCCGTGCTGTGGCCTGCAGAGCTCTCGTGTACTTGACCAGGACTTTGTGACGAATCGGCGAAGCTGGCTTTGTTAGCCCTTTTCCCATCGCCAGTTGTACAGACGACTCGGTTGACAGCATCACTCAAAGTCTCGTCACCGCTGCGAATGGTTTCCTCAAGCCAATCCTCTTCCAGTCGTGTCTCCAAAGGGAGAGCGGATGATTTAAATGTGGCGAAGGCGTTGGAAACAGGGCGATCAGGCGCGGCGTTGGAGCGAACCCGTCTTCTGTATACAATCCTGGTGACTGCTTTACTCCTGGTATCCGCGATCACAACACTGCTGACATTCACCCATCGTTCAGCGATAACTTCTACTTGAGGATTCTTGAGAGCGGGTGTCGGCTCAGCTCTCATTGCCGCTTTGACCTTGTCCATCAGGTTGTCCTGGGGCGGTAGTGCCTGTAGCACGAAATCGGGGTGAAACCCGTCAAGCCATCCTGCGGTATTCTGCGGAAGATCGCCCTCAATAGCAAATCGAGTTTGTTCAAATCCTTCGAAGCCACTGGGGAATCCTGGACCTGATGAATATCCGCTGCTGGAAGGTGAGCCGATGGCAGTATCAAAACGTGTCAGGTAATCCGGAAGAGGGACCTCCACATCTATCACGCCGTCTTCGGGATTGATGGAGGTCTTGATCGGTGATACAAACGCTGAGGCGGGATCTGGCGTTCGATCGGCCTGAGTAAATGATCTTCGACCCCCAAAACTAGCGTAGCTAAATCGCGGATTATGCACATCACGAGCATCGGTCCCCCGACGATTTGCTGCCATGCTACCATAGACTGGCTCCTCTTGGGACTCCCGAATCAATTCCGAACGTCGATTGGTACGCCCAAAGCTTGACTTGGTAGGCGAACGAAGCTCGGCGCTTCCCTGGCTGCACGCAATGCTGTCGATCAACTCTCCGCGACGAGAGCCCCAAAAGCCGACAATCAGTCCACCCCATTTTCGTCCTGACCCAAGAGACTGAGACCCATCCACAACTTGTCTGCTTCTATCTCCTCTTCTCAAAGATCTCTTCAGATCATCTGTGGCTGCACTACCAGTACTTCCAGGTCGCGGTCTCTGGCCGTTGCGCAGTTCGACGCTCGTGAAATGGGGTGCTATGCTTTCAGGCATAATCGTCGACGTCGTGGCTGCGCTACTTTTTCGAGAGACCAATACCTTTCCGTGCATTGGCAGGCTCATGCTATGGGTAGAAACGAAATCAGACGCGCGCCTTTGGTGATGAATATTACCCCCCACGTCACCTTGCACCAATTGAGGAGGATCGGCCCAGATTCTGGCACTTTGGCTGATGCTTCTGGTGTGATACTCTTGCTGCGACACATTGTGATATTTCATCTGGTGCCGCAACACGTCTTCCCGGCGAAGAGGCAGCGAAGGCAGCGCGGGCATGGCGAACATCGGCGGCGATGCGGAATACCCTCCTGCAGATGCCGGTGTACTCGCTCGATGCGCGTCAGCGGTGCATGCATGTTGATTGGCAGGCAAGAAAGCAGAAAGTAAGAATACAAGTCGTCGAGCTGCCATTTTGTCGTCAGAAATGATGATGGTACGAGCTGGGAGGGACGAATCTTCCTCGTTTCTGTTTTGGCGTGCCAAAGCTGCACGTTTGCTGTACAATGGACCACACAAGGCTTGAATCCAATCCGTGTGAGTTGCAAGAAATCCTGTCAACAGACTTTGAAAGAACGCCGTGCGATTCGACGAAGCTGCCCATTTAGAAGTCCAGATGGCCTCGTCTCTCCAGATGCCCCATCGCCCTTGGCCTGTGATAACCCGAGCGGCGCTGAGTCCCGTGATTATTCGGCTTCGCGCTGTGCTAACTTCGGAACCAATACCGACATCGTCGGCAAGGCAGTTCGGCCACAAGAATACGAGTTTAGTTGAACTCTTGAGCGGCTTAGCACGAGGCAACTCGCCCCCGCGCCTATCGGACATGAAAGATACCTGAGATGTACTCCTTGCATGTGGGCGCATAGGGCAAGGGAAAGAGTCAGGTGTTGCGACGTCTGCGTGCTTCAGCATGGCGTGAATCGTCGTGGCAACAAGAGATTGAAGGTGGTTCAAAGTCCGCATGATCACGTCCCAATGTTCAGTCAACGTGTCTATCTTGTCCTCCTTGACAATGGCTTCCTCCATGTCTGCGTAGGCTCCAAATCCTGACATGTTCCAGCCAGTCTTTGTTGAATTATAAGAAGACGAGAATAAATCCTGGTCGTTGTACGATCCGGATTTGCGACGAAACAACGACTTCGTGGACAGAACCGAAGAATTTTTGAAAGTTGCTGGGGGAATTTGAACCACGAGGACGACGGCGTACATGGGAGTGCGTCGCTGCCTTGGCTGCGCTGCAGACTCTTCCGCTGAAGAAGGGAACGGGAATCCGGTGGTATCCAGTCGCGGGCAGTTGGCAGATGGCTGTGTGCCCGAGTCAACCCCGTCGATGGCAAGGCTCACAGGAAACAGTCGGGTGATAAGAACCTTCCTCTTCTTGTTGCGGCGAGAATGGCCCCATCCTGAGTTGTGGCCTTTTCTGGAATTAGGAGACATCGGTTGTGAGGAATAGGATTGTGACAGTCCGATGGGATTGCGACCCTCGCCGTATATCGATGACGGGGCTGATTCGTCCGCTTGAAATTCGCTGGGAACCACATGGACTTTCGTTGAGGTACCCTTGTAAGCCATTAACTCGGAATTTCCGAAAATGCAGCTAGAGAATGCCGCCAGCTCCTCCCTGTACTCGCGAGCAGCTTTTTGGGAGTCGGTCTCGCTGTAGCTTTGGCTTCTGCCATGATTGGATGTCCGGCGGTCGAAGGCACCTTGGCGAGGCTGTGAGGTCTCACCGTGAATGACCAAGGGTCTGGTGGTTTGAGTCAAGCTGTCGTTACCAGCAGCAGCCATGGTTGCCTTGGAGTCCTGGCAAGCCGGCGATCGATCAGAGGCGGAAACCAAGTCGGGGCCTGGGTGACTGTCGAATAAAAGCGATGCATTAGTAGGCCCAAGGGCGTCTTGCATGATTATGACGCGTACGTCCTTCACGTCGAGCTCAAATTCCTCGCTGTAATCAAATGCGCGGACGTTTGACGAGCCAAACGTGTCCGGCGTGGTGGAGAGCGGGAATATTTGGTCATTCCTGTTTTGTGAGAGCGCCTGAGAGTCAGGAAACAAGAGATTGCGGGTATGAAGGTCCTCTTGAACGGAGTCAAGATATGACAAGGGGCGAGGGGTGCTGCTGTTGCTTGCCTCGGCCGAAAGCGATGCAGGACCCCCTGCGCCCCACTGCAGCAACCTATCTAGCATGGTGTGAGGTTGTAAATGTGAACCGCCAAGGCACAAGTTCGAGATATGAGATTGAGACACTTCTTGTTTTTGACGACTATAAATGGTAGTCGACGGTGATGGCCGCTTTTATGAGGCGATCTCATACACAGGCACCGGCCCTACCAGAAAAAGGGGGCTGTCCGGTGGTAGAAAATGCCGAAGTCGCATGAATCGATCTTGTGAAATGGTTGGGGTGAGAGCGGTGCACCATGGGAGGTGAATCGATTCATCGACAGCCCGAGTCTTGGACAGAGTGGGTGAACAACACTTGACCCTGCCACCAGACAGCGCAAAGTAGAAGCGATGAGTGGAGGACCTCTAAAATATGGAGGTACTGAACTGGTAATGGCGATGGGATGATTAGAACAAACCTGTTTGCGGACACAGAGGCAAAAAGATGCTCCGACAAAATCGTGATGGTGATGCTCAGTGGCCGGTTGATGATGGGCGTCTTGTGGGGTTTAAATGGAGATTGAGCAAGAGGGAAAGGAAACATAGTCCGGGCGGGGACTCCGAGGGAGGAGGGCAGTCTGCCCAGTGTCAGGACTCAGCACTGTACAGTAGGCAGCTGGTATCTTCCCGCGTTACTGGAGCGATAGAGGTGGGGCGATGGGCGATGGCGCGCTACGGACAGCTGCGGGATGAGACAGGCAGGTGTGAGCCGGAGTGACAGACCGTGCGAGACTGAAGCGAGGTGGCTGACCAGTAACAGCGTGCAAAAAAGCGCAAACAAGTTGATCAATGATGGCAAAGACTCTGCCGGAAGCCATTGCCTTTCAACCTTGTTTCGGGCGTTTTGGTGAGGGCGTCTTTCTTATCTGCTTAACTTGGCATGTGCAAGGAGTCGACTGCTCACGATTCACGAACTGCGACTTGGCATCGAACAACCCCCGCGGGCCACCAATGGCACCGAGCGAGGGGTAATAAATGACGGCGTCGGTGTTCTTCCTGGTTGTTGACAAATGTCTCAAAATCTCAGGCCAAAACACAAGTTTTCATCACCGAAAGAAGTCTGCAGCTTGTTGGAACCCGCGTAAAGCCCGAAAAACCTGGTTGTACAAGTCGGCGAAGTGCCCCAAACGGCGCTTACGCGATCAAGTCGACCGTCGGAGAGGTACCTATTGGCTGCCTCTCATCATTGCATCTGGCATGTGCGTCAGATGAAGCATCACACAGGACGGGCCCACATGATTTAAGAGGCAGTCCTCTTTCTCTATGTGCGATGGGACACGTTATAATTCCATGTATTTTGTCAGCTACGTACCTCCAAGAATTATGTCCATTATTGTACCCGGAGAGTAAGTAGCGAAAGTAAAGTATGTATGTAATTGGATCCGTCTGCGGTTCACAGGCGGCTACGATCGTGGTGACAAGGTACAAACATCGATCGAAACGCTGTCACGAGGTCTCATCATCCATGTCCGTGTCTTCCCCTCCCTCCCTTCCGAAGCCGCGCACCGAGGATGCTCCCCTTTCCTTCTTCATCGCTGTGCAGGTGAAATTCAATACATAGCATTTTCAAGGAATGATACAGACATCGCAAATCCTATTTTCAGCATACAACTCACCTCCCCCTTTATTTAGTCCGAAACTTCGTCGATGAAGGGCTCGCTTCTCGACGTCGAGCTCGTATATAGGAGATGTTATTTCTGCAGCTCGCGAGCCGCTTGAGACACGGAATGATATCTGGTCAGTGGTGTGACCATCTTGTTCGGGAGTCGAACGACCTGTGCACAGTGCGGTATCCTAGTCTATGTCCCCCTATCCTGGCCTGGCGCTTTGCTTCTTTTGCTTATCGTCTTGATCAGTCCGGGGAGAAGACGCGACAAGATGCGCATCTACCTTTCTTGCCGACTCAAATTGGTGTTGGTACATTGATACAAGCCTCACCTCACAGGCAGGACTCCCATCAGGCGTTTACCAGTGCGGCGCGTAGCCAACTTGGCCACTTCATTTTGCTATTGAATCCCATGTATCACGACCTGTGCGGCAGGGAGTGGCAATGCACTATATAACCTCGATCAAGCTGCAGACGTGCAACTTGGTCACTTGACCTTTTGGGCGGA
>SRPO01000573.1:0-10823 GCA_018360065.1 Claviceps pazoutovae
TTTCATCTTCGTTTCTTCTCTTCTGTATCGGCCTCGCGTGGTCTTTATCCCCCTCACGTACCTGGTCCGCCTGGCTGTGCATACACAGCAGCCTGGCTCAACAACTCGGCGCTAATCTGGTCCTCCTCATCACGTCCCACGTAGGTCACGGCGAATTTCTGTGGCGATTTCTCCAGAAGCCTGGCCACGGCCTCGGAGCAGCCCTTGCAGGCGGACTGCCCGCGGTAGACCAGCGCGCGGGGCTGCGAGGTTGATGACTTTGCTGGCGAGGCAGCCGCATACATGGCCAGCGCCAGGGCTGGAAGTATCCTCGACAGATACATTGCTGGGGGTGTTGCTGCTTGTCGTGCGTTTCTGGAGTCGTGTAGGTGGGCTGTAGTAGGTATACTGAGGACTGAAGTAGGCGTGCTAGGTACTGGATGTATGCCTGTCGAGAGTCGAGAGTCGAGACCGGCTACATATAACTTATAAGGCGAGTCAAGGCAACGGAAGATAGGGCTTCAACAGAAGTGCAGACGGTCGAGCATGTAATCCCCGAGACAGCCAGCCAGCCAGTGTCAAGGAGAATATAAAGAAACAAACCAAACGGGGAAGAAACAAATTCCGCCACTCGATACCCGTCAGCCACCGACGATCAACCTCAGAGGCTCAGACCCAAAAAAAAAAGAAGCGAAATCGAAGCTTACGCAACGCTGCATAAACACACAAGGCACACCTGCGACAAACACGGGGCTGTACAGAGTACACACAATGCCCACCAGGCTCCAATTTCCAAAAGGCCAAGGAGCGGCCTCCAGCAGCTGAGCCTCTCACACGGCAGTGTGCGTTTGCAGTCGTGCCGTTTGGTTTGCCCCTTAAACGCCGCGCCTTACAACTTACAGCGTCTCACTCCCGTCGCGGGTTTCTTCTCAGCGTTCGGCCGCGCGGCACTGGCAGGGTTCGCTGTGGGTTCCGGGGGGGGGCTTAAGCCTGGGGTACATACATACATACTTGAAGAAGTTGAAGGCTTGAAGCCGAAGAGGAACGGGGACTCGGAAGAAGCGGCAAGCGCATGACGCGAGGTTTTTTGGCATTGGTAATGCTCAGCCAATGGTCTCGCGCGGGGCGTACGTGCTACATCATACCTACAGTGACACCTTGGATCGTATCGGGCAGTGCCGCGTACATAGGTATGTACATACGGAGTACTGGTCCGGCGTTTGTTGCACAAAGGAGACGAAGGAGTTAGGTATAGCTCGCGAGGTATGTTTGAGTGTTACCTCGAGCTCTTTATGCTGCAAGGCAACAATGTAGATGCTCGTCCTCTTGTTGGATTTGATCGGATACCTATGTAGGTATGCACATAAGTCCCTTTTCGGCAAAATCAGTGCGATGGGATCTGGGTGCAACCCCCCCGTGGGATCGGACCGGACCGGATAGGCGGCGCCGGACTATCTCCGCTTAGAGATCAAGCTTTCACGATGGAGAGCTACACACTGTACATACGTGTATACCTATATTCGATACAACATAGCGTATCGACACGCAGGCCATTTTCGAGAACAAGATGCTACTTCAGAGAGTGCCGAAGCACAGCACGCCGAAGTCTGCTCTTACTATGTACAGCCACCGCCTCTCACGCTTGTCTCACCACGACAAGAACTTTCACTGTGTATGTGTATAGTCCGATGCCGGCTTATGCTTGCGCGGCAAAGCATGCGTAATGTATTTGTTTTGGTGAGATGAGCTGGCTGACGAGTCCATGCCGTGACTTTGGTCTTTGATGCGGTGCGTGCATTTCAAGAGGGAATTGGAATGAGAGCTGGACTGGCAGTTACATACATACACATGTGAGGAATCGGATATCCCTGCACACTAAGCTGGTAGGAACCGGCTTTTATAAGTCAGTGGGGGATATATAGGTACAGCGCAACGGGCAGAGCTGCAACAGAGTAGCCGTCACAACATACACGTATATACTTGCGTTGACTTATGATCGCAACTGGATACATCACAAGCTTGCGTACATCGGTCAACGCAATAAATAGCAGTATTTTTGCCCTCTACGGGTTCTTATCCAACTGCACCCTCCTGACTTGACTCAATCGATTCCTCATGGCACGAGCCGCAACGTTCTGTCAGTCCCTCACCACACAACTCCTCCGTCCCTAACATCTCCAACATCACCACAACTCTCTCTTCTCCGTCCCCGCCCTTGCCATCTCAAACTGCTCATCCGTTCGACACACCAACACACGATGCCTCCCCTCCGCGCTCCCCACATCCTCCACCACCCCCTCCAATTCCCCCTCATTCCGCTCCTCATCTATCAAAAACCCCAGACAACCCGTCTGCCGCACCACCTCCCTCCGTAGCCGACTACTCTTCTCGCCAATCCCCCCCGCAAACACAAGCGCGTCGACCTGTCCCCCCAGGCTCACGTAGTAACTTCCCACGAAGCCGCAGACGCGATCGACGAAGATGTCAAATGCTAGCTTGCGCTGGGGGTCAGAGGAGGAGGCAATCTCGCCAAAGTCGGTTGTGCCGGTGAGGCCTTTCCAGCCGCTTTGTTTGTTGAGGATTTCTTCGGCTTTGGAGATGTGGAGGTGTTTGGTGGAGGCGGGGGAGAGCTTGCCGACGTCGCTTGCGTAGTGGAAGACGAGGCTGCAAATAATGTTAGTCGTCATGACTATTCTTGCTATCTTTCTCCTGTCTGCTGTGTCTTGTCTTCACCCCTCGTTCTTCGACCTGGTTCCATCCAGTCTTTGCCTTCCGCGATGTAGCAATCCCCCAAGCACCCAGTACATACCTCGGATCGATACTCCCACTCCTCGTCGCCCCCGGCAACCCCGCCAAAGGCGTCAACCCCATACTCGTATCCCAGCTCTTCCCCCCCCTTATCGCACAAGCACTCGCACCACTCCCCAGATGCAGCGCAATGATATTCAGCTTCCCATCTTCCTTACCCAGGAACGCCGCCACAGACCTCGCAATAAACGCGTAACTCAGACCATGGAAACCGTACTTGCGCAGGTGACTGTTCTTCGCCACGGCGGGATTAATTGGGTACGTGGAGATGTGCGCCGGGATCGTGGAGTGGAATTGCGAGTCAAAGCACGCCATGTTGGTGGCGTCGGGAAGTTTTCTGATGCAGGAGGCGACGATGTTGAGGGCAGCGCCGTTGTGGAGGGGTGCTAGGTCGCTTAGACGCTCCAGGTGGTGGTATGTGTCTGGGGTGATGATGTGCGAGTCGGAGTAGTCGCCGCCGTGAACGATTCGGTGGCATGCGATTTGGATGTCGCTCTTGGAGTTGATTTCGCGGAGTTCGCCATCTTGGATGAGCGTGTCGAGTAGGAGCGAAAACGCGGCGTCTTGGTCGTCGGCCTTGTCTTGATCGAGGGGTTTGTTTTTGGCAATGGATTGGCCATACCGCAAGTAAGTGAGCTTTGTTGGCGGTGCGGTTAAGCCGCTGACCTGGGCTTCGGCTATTTGCTGCGGGCTTGTGCTTTGCTCAGCCGTGTAAGCCGAGATCTTGACCGAGCTGGACCCGGCGTTGATGGCGAGGATGACCTTCATGATTTTGGCGAATGGAGGAATGGTGATGGGAAACTGTTAAGATGGCAGGACGGCAGCAGCCGTTGAAGCATGACTTGTGCCCGCTGGAGTGGCTCATTCGACGGAAGCCAAGATGGCTTGAATTGATGATGTCGTACTTATGCGCGCGCGGGGCGCGGTTGGTGTGCTGACTCCTGAGTGGGGAGTGTCGCGGATTTAACAAGACGTTGGCTTTCCGGTTTCATGATCGCCCCGCGCCGCAACGCCACGCGACAGCTGGGAATGCAAGGGCATAGCATCCATCATCCATCGCATCGGATATCGCGCAAACGGCTTAATTGAAGCACGAAACCACTCGCATATTAGTTACCTACAAAGTGATCGACAGCGTTGACCATACCTCGGTATCCCGCCGATGTTACCGCAAGCACGTCTCCCATTAGGAGCCCAAGACGAACAAGTCCCAACATCCTCGTTGCTATTAAGCGACTGCTCATGTACCCTCGCATTCTGTAACTAACAGACAGACCCTGGACTTCATCATCCGTCATTGCTTGGTACCATCGGCACGACTTCTGGCGTTTTGCAAGGTAGCCACTGCTTCCGTCGGCCATGAGCCATCAATCCATCAATTGATGTCGACTCCGCGTCATGGCCCATGGGCGTTGCGTTCTGGAGCACTGTCGACCCTTCCGCGAGCACGCTGAACCTTTTGACCCTGTCAATCTGTCAATTTGTCAAGTTGTCTTCAAGCCTGAGCCAGTCCTCATCCCCTGTCCAACGAGTCCGTTGGCTGCTCATTTGGCGGCGCTGATTCCTCCGCCTGGCCCGGCAAAATTGGAGGAGAAGGTAGCTCGAAATGATTTGGCGGAAAAGGGACCCCTTGAAACTCCCGGTCCGAGCTGTGCGCACAAATCCACGTATCTAGAAATCGTCGGTAATCTTGCCTCGCCAGTTAGAAAGCGCAGATACTTGGCCTTGCACCATCACAGGAGTGGCGCATCGGAACTTACCATGACGGCTGCTAAACTGAATAGACAAGTAGCGAATGTCGACAGAGCTCTGCGAGGGCGAGGAGGAACTGGCCTCCGGGCTGCTCTGTCTGTCAGGAGCAGCTGATCGCAAAAGCGGCCGTACGCTTCTCGCAAACGAGAAACGGCGTTGCGGTGGCGGTTCATCGGGGCCGCTGCCGCGCCGTGCTTGGACGTTTAACCTCAGCTGCTTAGCCTTATCATCTCGATTGCGCAATTCTCCGTCAAAAATGTGTACGTGGTATTCGCGGAAGCGGCTATCGGTCTTGTTGGCGAGAACGCTGAGAGTGTGAAAGGTAGTGTACCGATCACGCCACATCTTGAGCCGCTGTATTGCTCCAAAGCCCTTGACTTTTCCAAAGCTGTCGGTTCGTCCGTGGACATTGGTCCAGACCACATCAACGTCATAAAAAGCAATCATGTCCTTTCGACGTAAATCGCCTTGGAACTGGGTGGAGCCATTGACGCTGGTGAATTCGTATTTCACGTGGATATACTCGTCGTGGATACAGACCCCTTCGTCCGTAGTGTACCGAACGCGATGGATTTCGGGAAACGTTACGAACCGCTCCATGTCCGAAGGGTCGTGATATTGCCGATGGCGCGAGTGAAGCGTTTGGGGGTGGATGTCGGAAGGCGTGTTGGATGGAACTGCTCTCATCGTTCCAGGTCAGCACCGAGCCATACGGCATGATTGAGTGAACATGGGCCGCTTTTCATGTGTCTGTACAAACGCACGATAATGCTCGAGTAGCTCGTTCTCATAGCTACACTGCCACAGCACGCGGCGCTGGTCGGAGCCGACCACTTCCCATGGACCCAAGTAGACGGTGCGCTCGTCTGGCGTGTCTTGGAAGAGGGTTCTACATGACAGTCAACTTCTAGCATCAAAAATTGAACTGTTTATGCACAAATCTTCCCATCACAGAGAATTGTTCTTCTTGTCTTTCAGGTCCTTACATGGTGGCTTGATATCCAGGCGGCCCCAGATCCAATGGCCGAAGAGGGCACGTCTGGGGCGCGGCTGAACCTTCCGTCGATGGCGCAGACAGCGTAGAAACACCCGAAGTCGGGGTCCAAGCTGGTGGTACGGAGCTGTCGTATGAGCGGCTGTAGGTAGGAGGACGCGCGAGCGATGATGATGTAAATGAAGAGCTAGAGGACGACGCGGCGGCCATGCCAGCGAATAGGCGGGATCGAGTCACAGGACCAAGACCTTCAGCACAGAGCCCGAGCAAGGCAATACGAGCAGGGAATTGCTCATGTCCCAAGGAGTTGGGAAAAGGGGGAATAGAGTCAAGCTGGAGAGACGTGGGGCGTGGCTCGGGAAGAGATAATTCGACTCCAGCAGTAGCAAGGGGTCTGACGATCCCCTTTCGGAAGACGACGGACCAGCGTTGTTACGAGCTACAGTCCATGGTGCGAGATCTCGAAGTCAGTGCGAGCCAGACAAAGTCGAGGGGCCCAGTAAGGGCATGATGCCAGAATCAAGAGGTCTGAGAGATGGACTCAGATGGTGGCGTGGGGGATCGATTCAGCCATTAAAAGGCACAAGGTACAGCAAGAGCGGTGGACCGTTGGACGCACAGATACGACTTGGTACAGCAAGAGCGGTGGACCATTGGACGCATAGATACGATTTCTCGGCTTATGTCTTATTGGTTCCGTCATCTTTGTCCCCTGGCAAAGTACACGTCGAGCGTGAAAAGACGAAGCAGGCAATGGCGAACTCGAACTGAAGTTGCGGAGTTTGGCCTGAGTCCCAGCAGATGCCATGGCAGAACTCATCAGATCCTGCGCATGCCATCATAATCGTGAAGATTGAAGAAAGATGCACGCAAGTCTTTGTATCGTGTCGTCGTGGTCACTTCTTTCTACCTGTCTCTTCATTCTTGGTACAGCCGCTGTCGAGACGTCGTGACGCGCTGGCGAATCGGACTTTAAGTGCGTGCGCGCATCGTTGGCGCGTAAGACAAGCAGGCGGTGGACCCATCGCAGATAGCACGGGACTGGCAAGCTGCAATAGGCGCCGGTAACTTGTAACTTGCAAGCTACATAGGTATACATATAGGCTAGGTAGTTTGGGAAATTCAGACGCAAGTGCTCGGAGTCGCTCCTGCCCAAGTCCAACGCCAAGACGCCAGCCAGATTCCCGTCGCGTTGGCGCGCAATTCGCGGCAGGAACAGCGGGAGAGACAGCTGTCAGCAAGCTCGGACAGCGGCCAAGACAGCTGGAGAGGCTTGCGACGATGGGCCTTCTTCCAGGACAAGCTGCATGCATGATGCGGGTGATATCGCCGTCCACCAGCGCCTCTCGTCGGATATGCACCACACACATGCTTTGCTGCGACGAATTCTACGGCCTTGACCAACGAGTGTTCGATGGAGACCTTTCATGACAGGAAGTGATGCTCTCCCGAGTCCGACTTCCACGCCGCGGCCACGACTCCATGACAGGGTATGCGGCGTGGGCCAAGACATGTCTCAGCCGTGTCATATGCAGCCAACTGACCAATGCCTTCGAAGATGCTTGTCACGCTTCTTCAAGATATCGACCGCCGTGCAAAGATTCATGCCCGAGAACTATCCAGGTGTCGTCTTCTGCTGTCCGTACAATTGCATCCATCGCGATCTTTGCTGACGATGCGGTCGGAAGCGCCATGCTGCTTTGGTGGTCCATTATTAGCCGGCGGGAGACACTGCATGACCTGGTTTGTGGATTATCGCGCCCTCGTCTGATGTAGGACAGCATCACGCCCAAAAGCCCCCTAACGTTGCCTTCGTCTCCATAAGCAGCTTGGCTTTCTTACATCTCCCGCCTACTGCCCCTGGCGGCCGCTGTCGCCAAGCTGCTGTTCTACCCCGAGAAGACGGGATGCATCATGCTGCACCTAGGCTGCTGACCCCAAAATGCACTGTTCCTCTCACTTTCGTGCGTCTTCCGGCACGTTTTATCTTGAAACGGATCGCCTTCGGCCTACGTAGCCGGCCTGGAGCGCCTGATCCCGCACCATGCCGCCAGATACGCCCGTCCACCTCAAGAACAGAGGTTTCCTGGCCTCTGATAGCTCTGCACTGCCCCCGCAAGATCAAGAGGTTCGGAAACGCAACACATCTTATGCCCTCATGCCTCATATCCTCATGTCCCGTGCCCCCTGCCCCCTGCCCCCTGTCCTTATATCCGGCAATGACCGTGAAAATGTTATGACTCTGACTAAAATGTGCCATCTCTTCTCAACCGTCTTCCCTTCTCTATTCTTAGGACCGAAAGCAACTCCGCTACGAGCTAGACTTAAATTCATGGAACTTTCGAATCTGGGTAGTGGCGGCATCGGGGTTTCTCACCGATTCGTACGTACTGAGCCCTCTCGACCTGACGCGCGAAACGCCGAGGCAGATTCAAGCTGCTTCACTCTCGTCGCATAATCTGACCCCCTATACCGCCCACAGATACAACCTGTTTTCGATCAACGTGATCCTGGCCTCGGTCGCTTTCGTCTATTACCCCAACGGCGAGCCGTGGCCTAGTCTGCTCATCAATGTCTTTACCTTGCTAGGCTCTGTTATAGGGCAGTTACTCTTCGGCTTCCTTGCCGATTACTACGGTCGTACTCGACTCTACGGCATCGAGCTGGTTCTGGTTATTGTGTCCACCATTGGCGTCGCTACCAGCAGTCGCGGTGTTGGAGACCTGTCATTCCTAGGTCTTTTCATATGGTGGCGTTTCGTCATGGGAATCGGTGTGTGAAAACCCTGGTAGCTGGATCTGTGAGCTCAAGGAGAGGAGGACAGATGCATCTCCTGCTTGTACTGTGCATGCAACCTGACTAACAGAAGATGTGTTTGTTTTGGGTTCAGGCATTGGCGCCGAGTATCCCCTTAGTGCCGTCATTACGTCGGAGTGGTCCAGCACGCAGTCACGAGCAACGATGCTATCGAGCGTCTTTCTAATGCAGCCCGTAGGCCAAGCTCTCGCGCAGCTGGTAGGACTTTGGGTGCTCCTGGGCTTTGATCGCAGCAGCAAGCTGCAGACGCTGCAGTGTGGTATAAACACGGCCCATCACGAAGAATGCAGACAAGCCATGGACGGTATCTGGCGCATTGTCATCGGTTCTGGTGCCGTCCCAGCACTGCTCGCCATTATCTTCAGATTCTTTCTATTTGATTGCGGCTTGTACAGTCTCGAGGTCCGGAACAAGCCTGCCGTTGCTATCAGGAATACGCAGAGAGTGTACGGTACACCTTTGCGGGCCGGTGGCACCCACGGCCTCGACAACGTCTTTCCGATGCAGACCCTGAACCAGAATGGCAATCACCTTCAGACAGTGATGTCGCCCAGATCCATGCCTGTCCAGTTTTCCAAACAGGACTTGCATGATTACTTCATCAGGGACGGCAATTGGCATTACCTGTTCGGCGCAGCCATGACATGGTTCCTCCTTGATGTCAGTTTCTACGGTCTGTCGCTGGATAACCGCAGAACACTCTCAGACATGTGGGCGACGAGTCCTCCTGTGCCCATAGACGAGCGTCTTGCGTGCTGGCATTCCTCCATCCCGGGCGGCACCTCCACGGTTCCCCAGTGGCAAGTGACGGGCATACCAGCCTGGCAGACCGACGTGCTTCACCCTTGCGCCACCATCTACCACGTCCTGATTGTGCAAGCAAAGCAGTATCTCTTGACGGTCTCCATAGCGTCTCTTGCCGGAAGCATCTGCTTCATCGTCTTCGCGAACCGCCTGCCCCGCCGACACTGGCTAACGGCCTCGTTCCTCATCTTGGCCGTGTTTCTGCTCATCACGGGGGGCGTGTATTACACGGTGCGCCGGACAGCTGCCGCGCCAGCCACAGTCGTCTTTGTAGCCATCCATCATTTTGTGTTCAATTTCGGTTCGTACCAACCGACTCTCTCCGAAACGAATAAAAAACGAGAAGCTAGAAAGAAGCGCACTGACATACATATCACATCGCAGGTGCCAACACCCTAACCTTCATCATCCCCGCCGAAATCTTCCCGACCTGCTACCGATGCACCTGCCACGGCATCTCCGCCGCAGCCGGCAAACTCGGCAGCATCCTGGCCGTGCTAGTCGTGTACGGAATCAACTCGGCCTACGAGAGTGATTCAAGACAAGGTCTCATCTTCCTCTTATTTGGCTCCGTGGCGGCCTTTGGGGCCGTCTTCTCGTGGCTCTACCTGCCGGATTCGCAGCGCGTTATTGAGGATGAGGATAGTGGGAAGAAATTTCTGGAAACGAAGAATCTGGAAGAGTTGGGTGAGGGGCGGGAGAGGGCGCAACGGAACGGAGAGGTGGTCACTGTTCGGGCGAGGTGGCGGGATGTGAGGAGCCGACTGAGGCGGTCTCCTCTATCAGCATCTGGGGATTCATGAGCGGTCTTCGTGTGAGAATAGTGGAGGTGGTTTCTGAAAAAATGGTCTGGAAGAGTTGAAAGAGGGGGTGCCGGTGTAATGGAGAGGTGATGACTACATGTGTGGAGTATGGGAGAAAAGGCTGAATCAAGGAGCAGGAGGGTACATTGCCTGTCAGCGTCTGGCGATGAAAGAGCGTATCTATCGCGTGTATTGCTAATTATCATGGATCGTACAGTGTTGGGATGCCCTCGCCTGCGGATAGCGTGAGACGTGTGGGCCACTGTGGGATATGCTGGTTTCGTCGTTTTCATATACAATAGTATTAAACTGACTAAAAATTAATATATACGCTAGAACCTCGCTCATGCAAGTAAGATGATGGATCTTGGTCTACGCTCGGGTTACGTACATAAGCTACGGACTGCCTTGTGAGCAAAACATGTGTATCATAGCTATGTTTTGTACCAGGAATATCCAAGACACACGTGGAACGGACAGCCAGGCCAGCACGTGGGCAACCCATCAACCAATAACTATGTACTCAAAGACGAGAAACCCAACTTGCAGTTGCATACATATTCCACTCTTCCGCCATTGCGACGCGAGAAAACACGCTAGATAGGATTAATTATAAAGGAGATCTAGCCAAATAGATATCAAACAGGCTGAAACAAAGTAAAAGTAAAGCAAAAGTAGAGCAGTCCGAACAAAGAAAAACGCGACAAAGTAGGTGATAAAGAAACAGCAGTAAGAGTCAAGTAAATATAAGACTGTAACCGCTTGTCTTTTGGTTGTGCAGTATGCCCTGTCCCCCCATCTAATACGCCCTCCCTCCGTTCCTCTCTTCAGGCTTCAGTCCTCCTTCACACTCCTCAGCGCTGAAA
>SRPO01000574.1:0-10753 GCA_018360065.1 Claviceps pazoutovae
TTTTTTTTTTTTTTTTTTTTTTTTTTCTGCCATCATCATCATTGCTGTCTCGTTTCTGTAGTTTGAGCGTGAAAAGCGACGCACGTTTATATGGATGCAATTAGGGACTCACTCATGGGCGAATCAGGCGAAGGCGAGAATATGTTCATATATGTACATGTATAACCAACCCCCTTTCGGGGTCTGAGTGTATCATCTCTTACATCATGATGCACACAAGAACCGTAAATACAATGCCAATAGTCCACATACCTCACTTCCCTTCCCGTAAAGCAGCCTCCTCCGTAGCAATGAGCTCCTCTACCGCCTTATCCCCCAACCACTCCCGCGCCGCATCCATGACCCGATCCAGCGTCTCCCCCCCCTCCAACACATTCGGCAGGTTATGCACATCCACCGCGGCCCTATGATCCGTACACCGATCCTGGTTATAATTATACGTACGGATCTTATCCCCCCTCGTGATCTGCGTCTTCGACAAGACACTATTCCTCAACGCCGCCGCCTCCTCCTCACGTTTCTCAATCCGCTGACTCGCAATCCTCGACCGCAAGAGTTTCCATGCATCATCCCGATTACGAGCCTGAGACCTATGATCCTGCATCGAAACGGTCGTCCCAGTGGGCAGATGCGTCAACCGGATCGCCGACTCCGTCTTATTCACGTGCTGCCCGCCCGCACCCCGGGACCGCATCGTCTCAATCTTGACTTCCCGCGGATCCACGTAGAAATCGCTCTCTGGATCATCCTTCGCGAGGCCATTACTCCCGCCGCCGCCACTACTACTACTGCTGCTGTCAAGAAAGGAGGGCAGCACCCATACCGCCACAGCACTGGTATGAACCCTCCCCTTACTCTCGGTGCTGGGGACCCTCTGCACGCGATGCATGCCTGCCTCGCTGCGGAAAATATCAAATGCCCCTTGGTCTTGTACCTCAATGACAGCTTCCTGGAGGGGAAGCTCTCCCTCAGAGGAGGACTGGTCGCCTGCGCCGTCGGCGAATTCGTATTTAAGCGCCTTGGCGCGGTATCCCCGGCGGGCGCAGAGCGCCATGTACATCTTGAAGAGCGAATCGGCAAAGTACCGACCCTCGAGACCGCCTGGGCCGGGCCGGAGCTCGAGCAGGCAGGGCATATCGGCGAAGGGGTGCCGGGGCGTTAAGCTGGCAGAAAGGTTGCGCTCTAGGGTTTCGAGTTTTTGCTGCTCGAGTATGAGTTCGTCGCGGGCTATGGATGCTAGGTCTGGGTCTTGGTCTGGGTCGGAGGCCATGGATTGGAGTTCGGAGAGGGAGGAGAGGCATTCTTGCCAGGCTTGGAGGGCGGTTGCGACGCGGTGTAGCTCGCCGGCGCGCTTGGCTTTGGAGGCGTCGAAGCTGTCGTCTAGGGTCTTTTGGAGGGCATCGTGTTCGGCGGAGAGGGCTTTGGCGCGTTGAATTATGGGGGAGGAGAGAGTTAAGGTTCCTTTCAGGATGTTTGACGTTGGTGTGGTAGTTGTGCTTGTTGCATCTGGCGGCACGAGTCTGTGTCAGTTTTTGCAGTTTTGGTCGAAGAGATATCGTATAGACTGGGACAAGAGAAACGGACCATTAGATAGAAAGCGTGGGCATTGTGAAGAAGCTGCTTTGCTTTTTAGTTGGAGTCGGAGAGTGCGCGTGCAGTTCCTGCAAATCCATGGCGCGGAGAACATGGCTTTTGCTGCTGAGTGAGGTGAAGAAAGGAACGACAAAGTTGGTTGTCGTCTGGAAATTGAAGTTTACGGAGTGCATGAGTGGGGCGAGCCAAATAAATGGTCCAACGTGCATCGCCATCAGTGACAGCGGGGGTGACTTCATTTTCTCTGCCGCCAAGCAAGACAATGATGAGAATAGGAAAGAGCCTAGCCTGTCCATTCCCGGCGACAGACGCCGCGACAGGGCGTCTGTAGAAGAGTAGACTATGTACTACATACTACGGAGTAGAATCCATCGAGATACCTAGTTTTCGGGAAGGGCGGAAGGACCGTGGAAGCTGTCGAGTAGGCCGGCCAACGGGGACCATTCGAGTTGAGCCGCCAGCAACGGACGATCATTTGCGTCGTGCAAGAGCGCGCAAGCTCCAATGGTTCCGCATCATGACAAACTTGCCATCTACATCCCATCGCACAATCATCAAGTATCAAGATGGCTGGACGAAGCATGGGTCAGCTTCTACGCGAAGTCACTCCGTATTTCATACTGCTCATTTTCCTTACCACGCTCGGCCCCCTGCAGTTTGGATTTCATCTCGTGAGTTCCGCGGCACTCAGCGGTCCCCTATGACATGACAGCCTCGCGCTGTTGGACTCTGCCCGGACAGTCAAGACTCGTCATCATTGATGGGGCCTTGAACTCCGTGAATCCATTGCTAATCATAATTATAGGCCGAGCTGAATGCACCTCAGAGTGTCATCACTTGTCGCAAGAAGTCCATCTTGACTACAGTGTTAAGAAGCGCTGTTAGGATCCGCGACGCCATCACCAAAGCGGATCAACCCCATCATAGTACTAACCCATTGACCTTCCCGGAATGCATTCACATGAGTGAAGCTGCCTTTGCAACTATATCTGCCATGTTCACTGTGGGTGGGCTGATGGGCGCCCTGTATGCTGGCCGGCTAGCATCCGAAAAGGGCCGCGTGCGTGCCATGGCATACACGTCTCTGATATTCGGATTGGGCTCTGCCACAGAGACTATGGCGGGCAATGTGCCCGTCATGTGCATCGGACGTATATTCACCGGTATAGGCGCCGGAGCGTCCACTGTCATTGTGCCTCTCTACATCAGCGAGATCGCCCCGCCCGCTGAGCGAGGCTTCTTTGGAGCCATGACTCAGATTTCCATCAACATTGGCATCCTCCTCACACAAACTCTGGGCTACTTTCTGAGCCACGGTAAGGCATGGCGATATATCTTTGCGGCGGGCACTTGTATCGCCTTGGCCCATGGTATTGGTCTATGCTTTGTGCCAGAAAGCCCGGCCTGGCTTGCAGCAGCGGGTAAACATGCCAAGGCGAGGAGAATCTTGCAGCGCATTCGAGGACGGGGAACCGATATTCGTGAGGAAACCCGCCACCGGGGCTATCCCGAGGTACCTCCGTCAGCGAGGGACGCAGAAGAAGAGGGTCTTCTGAACCAGACTGATGGGAGTGTACCGACTCCGAGGATGCCAACGGCGCCGGCAAGAAGGATCCATCACATGGGTTTCGTGGAGGTGATCAAGGATTCGAGGACCCGGCCGGCCATTATTGCGGTGGTGGGAATCATGGTCACACAGCAACTGTGCGGTATCAATTCCATCATCATGTACTCTGTGTCGCTGCTCGCCGATCTACTCCCCATACACTCCGCACTTCTGACCATCATCATCTCCGGGGTCAATTTATTCATGACCATCGCAAGTGCTCCTCTGCCCGACTTCCTAGGCCGCAAGACTTGTCTATTGATTTCCATCTTCGGCCAGGGCTTGAGCTCCCTCGCCCTGGCCTTGTCCATCCTCTATGGCGCAAAAGTCGTCTCCGCCGTCGCGGTGCTATTCTTTGTGGCCTTCTTTGCTGTTGGCCTGGGGCCTGTGCCGTTCATCTTGGCTTCGGAGCTGGTAGAACAAGAGGCAGTTGGAGCAACCCAGAGCTGGGCCCTGGCGGCGAATTACATTGCCACGTTTCTCGTTGCACAGTTCTTCCCGCTGGTCAACACGGCTTTGAACAAAGCTCTTGGCAAGGCCGGATGGGTGTACTTCCTGTTCGCGGGGCTGGCAGTCCTTGGGGGCATCTTTGTTAGCGCCCTGGTGCCGGAGACGAAAGGCAAGGCTAATGCTGATGAGGTCTGGGGTCGAGAACGACGATTGGATTGATTGTAAGCTTGTATTGTATTTTCAGCGTGTTGTGAAGGACTTTAGCGTTGCATCTTTCTGTTTTATTCTTGGTCGTATGTACTCTTGGTCAACGAAATGGGACACGGAAGCGTATTTTATTGTCTTGCGTACACTTTATACTCTTGGCCAATAATAGAATAAGGAAGCAAAGTTTCATTTTCGAGCATTGCGCTGTTGGCCAATAAAAGACGAATTCGAGATTTTTCTTGGTGTACAATTTGTACTCTCCGTCATTTTGGAACACGAAAGCAACTCATTGGAAAGTGCGTCCACTATGGACAGCCTGGTGAAGCTGCAGAATCCCCGCCTTGACACCATCTACAATGTACACACTCTTCGCTCTAGACTCACCGTAGACTTCCACGGCTGCGGAGCGAATACTATCCTCCAGACCAGCCATTCCACCACACCCCATGACCACACAACTTACATTTCCAGACATGAGCAGTCGCCGAGCCGCCAGGCCCAGCTTGTGCCTAACCACTCCCGCATCCACAAAATGAAGTTCCCCAGCCGTCAGCCCCGATGAGAAGACCCCTGCGAACTTGGCATGCTCGACACGGCCCCTGATACCGAGATATTCGTCGACCCCTTCGCGGAGATGCTTCTCCCAGAACTCGCCCGTCGTCACGATACCCCACTGCTCTGAGGGTCTTCTGAGCAGAGACAGTGCGGTGAGGATGCTGGCCTCGAAGATGCCTGTGACGGGAACGTCGAGCCGGAGGGAGAGCTCAGGCACGAGGGTGTGGACGCTGAAGCAGGCAATCAGGACAGCATCGAAGCCTCTGAATAGGACACTTTTCTTTGTTAGGGACTCGACAAGAATATCTTCCGTGCTGGCTTGGATGTCCTGGTCATTGTTGATACTTGCTGGTGCCGCGGAGGTGGCTGTCATGGACACTATCTCGAGAGACTTCGAGGGAAGTCAGCAAGTCGCCTTGGCCCCCTTTTTTTTTTTGGGCGGCTATGAAGAAGAGGGACCGACGGTTGCATCATACGGCTGATATGGGCGTGGACTTGGCTGCCCGGAGCATGCTGTCGGTCATTGCCGTGGACGAATTTGGATTGAGAAGTAGTATACGCATTGTGCTACTGTGGGTGTTTTCCAGGTGGCTCTTGATGGGCGGTTGGACTGAAAAGGGGTTCCTGGTAGCTTTTCACCAATTGGTTTCACGAATTCAGAGTCACGATGTCTCATTCAAGATGCAAGATGCACGATGCAAGATGTTGGAGGTAGCAGCCTCAAATTTGAGGCATCAGCTGTCTATTTATGCATTTAATGTAATGTAAGTATTTGACATAGACATCTTTATTCCGACATGTACATCTCACTTGTTAGAGAGAGATATTCACCAGATTTGACATCGTCTTACACCTACCTGTACATAACACGAGCTTAGGTATCCTCGCATGCCTGCATCCTCACAACTTATTGCCGGGCATCACGTGACGACACCTCACTCCACCAAGTGACGTTGTCGGTGTCAAGACACTCGAGGTCATCTCCGTGAGTCCGTAACTACGAGACCCCACTATCGGTCGCTGACGACGTACCTCGCTCGATCCGGGCATCTCAACCTCAAGCTGTCACGACGCCGCCAATCAACATCCAAACCCTCTCTGTCTTCGTGCTTCGCCAACAACCCGCTGGCTGAGCTACCAAAAAAAAAACGATGGCCAACACTCCCCCCATTGGTACGTCCGGAAGATCATGGCCCTATTCACACAACCGCCGGCCAGGAGCACCGCTCCCCTTTTGCGGAGCTTCGTCTTCCCTCCCACTCAAACACGTACCTACAGCTAACTCCCTTAACTCGGAATCCAGTCCTCGACGGCGGCACAGGCTTCCTCAAAGTCGGCTACGCCGGACAAAACTTCCCCGAACACCAGTTCCCCTCGATTGTTGGCCGGCCGATCCTCCGCTCGGAAGAGCGCATCGACGATAGCAATGTTGTCATCAAGGATATCATGTGCGGAGACGAGGCGGCAGCCGCGCGCACAATGCTGCAGATCAGCTATCCGATGGAGAACGGAATCGTGAAGCGGTGGGACGACATGCAGCATCTGTGGGATTACACCTTCAACGAGAAGCTCAAGGTCGACACGAATGGGCAGAAGATTCTCCTGACGGAGCCACCGATGAATCCGCTAAAGAACAGGGAGCAGATGTGCGAGGTCATGTTTGACCGGTACGGGTTCGGGGGTGTCTATGTAGCGATCCAGGCCGTCTTGGCCCTCTACGCACAAGGTATGTAGTGTCCATTCTGGTCATGATTCGAAGGGGAAGCTAGGAGAGCCAAGGTACGTTGGGAGAAAGAGGCGACATGACTGACTCAGGTGCGTTATAGGGTTGAGTTCCGGCGTCGTCGTCGACTCTGGAGACGGTGTGACGCACATCGTCCCGGTATACGAGTCAGTCGTGCTGAACCACCTCACGAAGCGATTAGATGTAGCCGGCCGCGACGTGACGCGCAATCTGATCAAGCTGCTCCTCCGCCGCGGGTACGCACTGAACCGAACGGCCGATTTTGAAACCGTGCGCCAGATCAAGGAGAAGCTGTGCTATGTCTCGTACGACCTCGAGCTGGACAAGCGACTCAGCGAAGACACCACTGTGCTCGTGGAGAACTACACCCTGCCAGACGGGCGCGTGATACGAGTAGGCAGTGAGCGATTCGAGGCCCCAGAGTGCCTCTTCCAGCCCCATCTCGTGGATAGCGAGTCGCCGGGCCTGGGGGAGTTCCTCTTCAACACGATCCAGGCGGCCGACGTGGACATCCGTTCATCGCTCTTCAAGGCGATTGTCCTTTCTGGAGGAAGCAGCATGTACCCCGGGCTGCCGTCGCGGCTGGAAAAGGAGCTGAAGCAGCTGTGGCTTACGCGCGCGCTGCAAGGTAATCCGGAGAGGCTAGGCAAGTTCAAGGTGCGGATAGAAGATCCGCCGCGACGACGGCACATGGTCTTCCTGGGCGGTGCGGTGCTGGCCAATATTATGGCTGACAAGGAGAGCATGTGGGTGACCAAGGCAGAGTGGGATGAACAGGGCCCTCGCGTGCTTGAGAAGCTGGGTCCTCGGTAGAGAGTTGCTTCCGGTGAAGGAGTTGGTTGTCGCGGTGCAACACCCCATATTCAACTACATTTCTCCATCAAAAAGAGGGAAGAAGCATGGCACTTTTCAGACAGAAGAGGTGTTACAAGCATGCGGAAAATATGCGTTGCAACATGGAAGAGACCTGTTGCACGCGTGGAGAGAAGACGCGTTGCAGAATGGAGAGGAAATAAGCTACAGCTGGAGCGAAGATGGCGGATTCTTTTAGTGTTTTTTATTTCAAAGATGGCGGGTGGTTTTAAATTCGAGATGGCGGGCGAGAGCAAGCAGATTAGCTTGATCGCGAGGCGTGCAGCTTTTATTAATGGCATAGTGACGATTAGACTGATGTGTTCGACAAACAACTGCGGTGGTTCCGTGAAGGCATGTACAGCTTGATAGTTGATACGACTCTCGTCCAAAAATGCAGTGGCAGGCAGTGGTGATAGTCCGAATGTGTCGCCGCTGTGTTGGCGCCATCAGTAAATCTCTGCCGCCATCCGCGCATCTCATGCATAACAAGGGACATTGTAGCAAGTATGCACATGCCATTTTCTTCTCCCTGGAGCTTGGAATGCTTGTTGATGCTGAGTCTCACGCCCGCTGTTGTTCAACTTGACACGAGTGATGGATGCGCTGTGAGCTACAATTTCCCATTACTTTATACACCGTTTTTATCAAAAGGCCAATGCGCACCGGCATGTTGCTGGCCTCGCTCGGTTCTCGAGGGGTAGGACCGTAGGTTTCATGGATTTGCAGACGAGGCGTGAGGAGATTTGGCCTGGCTCGCGACAAGTACGAGAAAACGTGATCGGACAAGAACGGGCGCGATTAAGACGGCGAATAGCCCCACGCGATACTACAAGGTACAGTACAATATAATATAATGCGGTATAATACAATACGAGATGGCACAAAACATACTCCACGAGTCCTCCATCAGCTGCCCGAGCATCCCGCTGCCCCCGTGCTGCGTACTGCTGCTGAGACTGGGCCTACGGAGCACGACAGCATCTGAAGACGGGATGTAGGGCATAGCTTTGGAAGCTTCAATTTACTTCTGATAATACCTTCAGACCACATTTTCTCTGACGAATCGTCTATTGAATCGCAACCGGATAAGAAACGAGGCGGGATGTTCCTGAAGCCTCTTGAAAGGTCTCTTGAGGTTTCCGTTGCGATTCGGTTGCAATTGAATTGACGATTCTTCAGAGGTATGAAGGTATCAAGAGCCGGGTAAAAACTCCCCGGGCTGTGTCTATTCTCTATCTTCAAGCCATCGTACCACTAATACTTCCTCGATATCCTCCTTCTGAGCTTGACATTGCCGACATTGACGGGCGTGAGAGCTGAGGGCTTCCGTACATCGCGAGCAGAATGGTCGCCGAATTGGCCCATCAGAAGAAGATATTGAGCGAAAAGGTGTTTCGTGTGGATGGGATTGCACAGATCGTTTCCAAAAGTATGCGACGCGTCTTGTCCTCTCCATTTCAGGCCGTCTCTCGGCTCTCTCATTGGGAGGCCTCTTCTCCCTCTGTTGACGACGGTGCTCTAGCCTCTGACCACCTAGCTCCATCAAAGAATCTTGGTTGGTGATCTGTTGAAAGACTAAAGCAGTGTTGTAGCATTGATCATGGTTGCGGTCACCCCGAAAGCGTCCGTGAAATCGGATGGTGAATTCTGATACCTGTAGGAAAGCCTACATAGCTCAGAACCATGTGACACAATCCAAGCACAATCAGCGTTATGGATCTATGCGTCAACAGCGGAATAGTACCATGGTTGGCCACACGCATGCGCTCAGCTTCCACCCCAGCCATACTGGTCACCACTGGATATGAGAGACAGACCACAGAAATGCATACTGCGTTTGAGTTTCCAATAAGTAGTGCGAAGGTCGGCTGTTGTTTGTGCAGTAAGATCAGAATAGGCCTTTGTTCACTGGCCGGTACTCTTAAATACTTGGAGTGATTTGTAACGGAGCTTGAAGTTGCTGGAAGAAATCCGCGAGGGTTACGTATACGCGTGGTTTGAACTGTTGCTGGAGAGATGCAGGGCGGTCGTTACCATCGTCAGTGACGAGGTCACCTTGCTCGTTGAAGTGTGGACCCGTCTTGGGTCCCTTAGCTTGCTCAATGTCGCCGTCATCGTCTAGTCAGCAAACCGTGATAGGCGGAGGTATTCCGCTGTATCATGGCTTGCCGAAGACGTAGATGCTGCCGCTTGAGCCGTGGAATGAGTGACTCTTCCGGTCGCGGCAGCAGGAGGGGTTGTGGTTCCGTCGGCCATCTTGACCGATGGAACCAGAAGAAAAAGGTTTCACAATTTGGTGACAGTGGAAGTAGATCGATTAAATGTCAGGGGAAAGAGAAAGGAGTAAACGGAAGTGTCCAAAAAAAGGTAAAAAGGGTTTGAATCAAGAAGAATGGGTTGACGGGCTTGGTCAAGGAAGTACACTTCAGGCTTGAAACTTCGAACTTCGCAATGACGAACGATGGTTCAAGGGAGTGAGTTTTCCCGTTGCTGATGGTGGCGATAGAGTTGTTCTTTCGGGTGGCTCTCTATCTCAGGAGGTTTGATCTTGCTGGGTCGAATCGTCAACTTCGCAGTGACGGAAACAATTCTAAACAGGTTGAACTTCTTCCCTTTAGCACGAAGAGTCGCAGTGACAGGTCATCTCTACCTTTCGGGTCTCTTAGTGAGTCTGTGTTTCAACAACGGATTCAAGAAACACTGATCAGTGTTGGAAAAATTCCGCGAGGGTTACGTATACGCGTGGGGTGAACTGTCATGAACAATCTGTTGTATTCATAGAAGCTAGCTAAAAGAGAGAGAAGGGAAAGAGTGTACAGCCATAGCTCGTGGTATTATATCACGAGGTGTGTGGCTTCGTACGTGATCGCTGAGGGCACGTACATACAGTGGTCATGCTAGTCGCACGTGCTATATAGCAGTAGCCACGTACAGGTGTCAGTACCTGGCTAGTAGCCACGTATGCGCTAGTGCCGTTGAGGGCAGCGATTCCAACAATCCCCATAGTACCGAATAAAGTCATCTGCCTGGAGTGCCGCATGATGAATATCAAGAAGCATCCCGTTGTGGAGGCGATAGAGAGGACTACCTAGAAAGGCGGTGACATCGTATTCGGGGGGAGACTCATCATCATCCGAGTATAGGGGGGGTGAGCCGTCTTCCAGGGCTGGGGCACCAAATTCTCTGTTGGCAAGCACATCTATACTGTGAGATTAGCTGAGGCCTTTTTTTGTCATTTCGCGTCAAGTGCCGGCGGTTTCGTGAGGCGGGGAGAAGTTGGATGTGTGCAGAAGAGGGGAAAATGAAACTTACTGCCATGTCTGATCTGACCGGTTCGCACTCGGATCACATCCTCCGGAACCTCCTCTTGATGGGAAACCCAGATTTGGGTGATGTATGGTGAACGGCACGGCCCAGGACGGATACGGTCATGCAGGAATACATGCGTAATTAAACCGTCCTCCGAAGAGTTATCGAGGCCGAACAGTGCAGAAGGAGGTATGCTTCGAACACCGAAGATGATGAAGATTCCAACGAATTTCATCCATCGCTGCGTCGACTTTGCCCTGATTCTTCCGGAGGCTCGTACTCCGACACCTCGTCGTCGTCTCCATTTTCGGATGCACAAGGTGTTGCCACCCTGCCATTCACAGAGACCCACTGGTTCTCCGATGAAATAAACCGAAGAGTGCGACGGAAAAGACGACGAGTTCCACTTGCCAGTCGTGAAGCCAGGACGCTCT
>SRPO01000575.1:0-10717 GCA_018360065.1 Claviceps pazoutovae
TTTTTTTTTTTTTTTTTTTTTTTTCAAATTTGTGATGATGAGAATTGGCTGTGGGGTATGCACGGTCAGTGTTTGTCTTTTCGCGGAATGGTGATTGTGTCCTCCGTAGGGGCTCCATGCGATGTATGGCATTGTATCTGTACCTCAGCTTGTCCGATGGGCTGCACGCGCAACATGTAATTTAGGCTTTAGACGGATGTATACAGAATACCATGTTTCGTGCTTGTACACACTTTGACTGGAATGTTTACGTGTAGACGCGTGTGCGTGCATGATTGATTCAACGGATACAATTTCTTTGCTACTCACGACCACATGAACCGTACAGAAACACTGTAAAAACATTCCGCTTATATACCGCAAATACTACAAGACGTGCAGTCTGCAGTCTGATTGAAATGAAAGCCACTATCATTAACGCGCATTCCACGACGTAAATGTCCCATTTACCCTGATGACCTAGGGACTACTTGTACACTCCCCTCCCAGGCAACAGGATAAACAAAGCCGAGAAAAGAAAGGAAGACGGACAACGAAATGAAATCAAGAATAGGCCTAATTTTGGCTTCAGGGTGACGCCCCTAACGCCGGCTATGAAATACATGAGATCGAACAATAAGAAGGTAGAGACAGAACAAAAACAATGATAGATACGGTAGAAGAGAAAAAGTGATATCGCAACACATCTAGTAACTGAGATAAGCAAAAGAGCCACATCTTCTTTCATTAATAAAACGCAAACAAGGAAAAACGCCGCCCATTACCGCTTCTCACTCTCAGAACCATGCCTCTTCGCAGAGTCCGCAGCACCCAACATAGACGACGTGGACGACTTCTTCTCCACCTGCCCATCAGATGTACTCCCCGGACGAACCAGAATAGCATGCTCCTGGATCCCGTGCTGCGGCTCCGCGGGCCCATGCCGAGACGGCTCATCACTTGGGGGACTCCAGGCGAGGAAATCACGGCGCACCTCGACATAATCGTAGCTGAATTCGGAGTGCTCTGAGTCGTCCATGCCCAGCAGCTCAGCCTCTTCGCTGGCGCGGAGCTTCAGCCCAGGAACAAGATCGATGAGTTTGGCGATGATGGCAGACATGACGAAGGCATAGGCGGAGGCGGCGACGATGGCGGCAATCTGCCAGCCAATGACTTTGTAGTTGCCATCGATGAAGCCGCCGCTGGCGCCGACGTTGACGCCGTCGAGGCCGATGACTTTGCCAGTGGCGAAGAAGGCGTTGAAGATGAGGCCGACGATGCCGCCGATGCCGTGCTCGGCGAAGACGTCGAGGGAGTCGTCGATGCGGACGAGGAATTTGACTAGAAGCCGGTTAGTTTATACCCATGAAGAAAAAAAAAAAAAAAAAAAACGGTCCATCACTTTGAATGGAAGATAAAAGAAACGATCAATGCAGAGAAAGAGAAAGAGAGAGAGAGGGGGGGGGAATGTACTCACTTTTGGTGCCAAAGTTACAGCACACACCCGCAACGACACCCAGAATGATACTCGCCCAGGGATCAATGAAACCCGACGCAGGCGTAGCAGCAACAAGACCGGAAATGGTGCCAGAGCACCACCCAACCATGGACCACTTCTTCGCCAGTCGAAAATCGAGCAAGCACCACGTCATGGCCGCAAACATGGCCGTGAGACACGAATTCCAGCAAGCCATCACAGCGCGGAGATTGGCGCCGAAAGCCGATCCACCGTTAAAGCCCAGCCATCCGAACCACAGAAAGACAGTCCCAAGCGTGATGAGAGAGATATTATGCGGGCGGAAATTCATCATCATCTTCTCGTTGCGGCGACCCAACACCCACGAATACGCCAGGGCCGACATACCGGAGCCAATCTCAACAGGCACACCCCCTGCGTAATCCAGCACTCCGTTCTTAAACGCCCAGCCATTGGCATTCCATACCCAGTACGCAAGGGGACAGTATACAAGGGTAGCCCAGAAAAAAGTAAAGACCATGCTGGGAATCACGCGGCCTCGCTCGGCGACAGCCCCAACGGTCAGACCCGCGGTGACGGCACAGAACATCATCTGGTAGAAGGAGTAGAGCAAGGCCGGGATCAGGGGCGAGCCGACCGAGGGGGTAGCCCAGACCTTCATGAGGCCAAAGTGCTTTAGATCGCCAATGAAGGCGTTGCCTGAGGTTTGGCCAAAGGCGAGAGAGTAGCCCCAGAAATACCACTGGAAGACAATGACGCTAAAGGACATCATGACGACCCAGAGCATGGAGAGGGCTGACTTTCTCCGCGCGAGGCCTGAGTATAGGAAGGCGATGCCGGGGACCATGAGGAGGACGAGACATGCGGATACGAGGATGAAGGCTTGGTCTCCTGATTGGTACCATTGGTTCACGTTTTCGGTTCCTGGAGAAGACGAAGTCAGTGTTGGCCATTTTTCATTGCTCGCTGGTTGGCTTTTTTTTTTTCAACTGTTGCTTCTTGTTCCAAGGAGCGAAAAGTGAAGACATACTTGAATCGCCGCCAATATCATCGTCTGTGCCATTGAAGACCGTGGGCGGCCCCGTATGGGCATACGACATGATGAATACGTATCGGGAAGAGCGTAGAACCGGGAAATGTGCATTCAGCGACCAATTGCCGAGTCAACTGAAAGATTTCTTTCACCAAATCCAAGCGAAAACGATGTTGTGTTCTATTACCGAAAAGAGCTGGTGGTCGATCGGTTCGGTTGTCGTATTATATCAGTGACAGACCTCGTAATCATAGGAACGTGAAAGTTGGCAGTGATGGATGCTGGAGGACCAACTTGTTAAAGGAAAACACGATCGCAATATGAAAAAAAAAAAAAGGTGAGACAAGACACACGGGCGAGACGGATGTGATCAGCGGGTAAAGTATATCTATTATACGGATGCATACTCCATACGCGACATCAGAGGGGTCTTGGGTCTTGGGTCTTGGGTCTTGGTTGGTTCCCGCCGCCAAGCCGTAACGGCGGGCCTTTCCCCCACGCAAAGCCGTTATCATGAGCGAGTCGCTCTTCATGACTGGTTCGCTGTCTTGTGATAATTGCATGAGCTGAGTACACAGACTCCCAGGGCCGGGGCCAGGCCACGCACAATTATTGGACCCGGGTTCGATGGACAGATGCGCCACAACCCTAGAGACCGACGATTGACCCGTACCTACTCGGTACGTCCAGAAGCGCAAGATACATACATACCCGCCAGAGCGAGACAAGGCTGACGAAGGTGGGTGGGATCGAAACTTGTGGTGTCGGCTCGTCGGGTCTATCTGAGTCTAGGAGTGGATAGGGCTAGCTTGGGTGGCCATGGAAGGCAAGGATGGCTTGGGCGTAGATAAGGGACTCCCAAGTCGGCGGCGCCGATCGCTGTTCTCGATGGCGCTCAGATTGTCTCGATAAAATATCTAAGAGGAAACGAACCTTTGCAATTCTGTTGTGCCATGTATCACAGCCGTGTCTCCGGTCCGTTCGGCTTGGGATGTCACAACGACGTACGGCATCGAAGGAGGCCACCATTGATTCCGACCAGCAGAGCCTCAAAGCTCGGCAACATACTTTGAACCGTTCTCTTTGGATTCCGTCCAAGCCCGAAACGCTGACAGATCATCTCGGACGGACTTGTCGGAGGCGTCGCACCATATCAGACCATGATCCCACACCCAGATTTTGTGTGGACGGCATCAACGGAGAACCGACTGGGATCTATCCTTATCATGGGGGTGCCGGGACGGAGTGGGGGTGGTGGGCGCTTTGTGGACCATTGGCATGTGGGCTGAAGACCTTCAGGCTTCAACATTCCGGGGAATTAGAATGAGCACTTGCAAGCAGGGGCCGATACCTACATATGTACGGAGTATGTCTCGTTTCATCTTTCATGGTCGTTGTCGACTTTGAGTGCGCAAAACCACCACAAAGCTTTTCAAAAACCACCACAAAAACAAAATGGTCGTCCCAAAATGGATGGGGCTCCACTTTTCGTTTTGAATGTAGAGGTACATGCTTCAATTGATCCTTGATTCTTGAAGCCTCTACATTCATATGTCACAACCACCTCTACGATTCCAGTTCTCTGGCGTGCAGACGTACTCTCTTAAGATCTTTGTAGGTCCAAAACACCCGCCTAGAAATGTCCTGTTTTTCATGATTCGACTGCCGAGGACGAAAGAATGGACCCAGTTCACGCAGACGAAGCCATCAAGGCGTTGATGGTCTAAAAGTGATGATAGGGCATCTTCAGCCGACCCGGCCCGACGCGTATTCCCCCTCAATCGCGGATATTGGCTGGAGGTAGTTCGTCATCGTTGTTTTACATGCGAGCCCCAAACTTAACGCGCGGTACACGAAAATTGCAAGGAAACGTCGTGTCTGGTCGTAGGTGAAAAAGCAGAGAGTAGGTATGTCCGTGGAAGGAAGGGAAGAAGAGAAAAGGTGCTGAGACCACGCAGTGCAGAGTTTCTGAACGCGTCGCGCATTGGAGTAATCGGCAAAAATGAAGGTGATGAGCCATTCTCGACATTCATGGGCAGCAAACCTACGAAGTCAAGCATAAAAAATCGATCGGGCAGAAGGTCGTGAGTACACGCGAGAAGCAGTTTGGAAATCCGTCTGCATCAGACTAAGGAATTGGAAGAAGTATCTGTGCATACAATATTGCGCGTCAGGTACAGGGATTGTGGACGTGGCGCCAAGCAGAGAGAATCGACTGAAGTACCTCTACGCCCAAAATGAAAGGTGGGGCCTCGTCCATTTTGGGACGACCATTTTTTGTGGTGGTTTTGCGCACTCGTCGACTTTGTTCGCGGTGGTCATGCCCATCAGAGACAAGGAGCCAGATTTATAATTACATATGTATTAACGAACCCGATGACCTCTTTCTGCAAGGGGCGTGTGCATCATTGTTGTAAACGTGGAAAGAGAAACCCACGTGATGTGACATGATCTATATGTATGTACTCCGTACTGTACTAACATATCGAACCGGAACAGCGTGCCAAGTTGTACTTCTCCGCGCAAACTGGTCGCCGTACATAGGTATAATCATCGCGCACCAAAGGCACGCCTTGCACGATCTCGCGATTCCACGATTCCACAACTTCCGAGCCTTCCACCGTTCCACGACTCGACCGTCCAGAGCTAAGCTTAAGATGCCGTCACACGGTACACCCCCACCCCCCCCCCCCCCCCCCCCGGCTTGGGCTGCCGCAATCGTCCGCATAAATAGACTAGCCCACGAGGCTGCTGATAAGCATCTCGCCGTGACCCGTGATTGGCCATGGTCGACTCAGCGCGCCCCGAGTTTCTGCAGATTGGCCAATCGCGCCGCCGCGCCCGTTGTGAATTTCTAGACTCTGACATGCCGCCATGAGAATCCGTGACTGGCCCTCTTTGGTCATGAATTTCCCTCTTTGGCCCGATGCAATCCAAAGCTTGTTCGCGAATCCAGGGTCTGAGGCTCTCGTTTGGGGGCGCCCGCGAGTCTTCCTTCCACGATGAGGGAGGGCAATGAGGGCCAGAAGGTCGCAAAGCAGCCGACGCAGCTGTGTAAAGAATAAAAATGATTCCGCGAGCACCGAGGCTTCATCCTACGGTTATGTAGGTAGGTACCTTGCACCGTAGAGGAATGGCGGCCACACACAGCCTACAGGGTCGCATCCGCGGTGCATGTACATACTTCAAAGTTCACGTATGGAGTTGGCCAAACCTAGATGAACACCGAGTAAGCCCGTTCTCCATCATTCGCCTTTATTTTCTCCATCTCCATCTCCATAACTGCTGCATGTCGTTACTGCACGTCCATAATTTCTGTCGCAACTCTCCACGCTCAATTCCAGCGCAGAACGTGCTTCTTGTTTCTTGTTTCGCGCAATAGGTACCTCTCCGGATGGAACGAATGGAGGGTTCTCAGCTCGCATAGGTAGGTGCAGGTGCAGCATCTCATTCTGGGATGCAATCAGCCAGCAAATTTGACAGAAGTCCTCAACGCAGAATACATGCATGGCATGGAACAGATATAAATATATGTATAATTGTACATGATTATGCGAAACCATTCATGTCCGATGGAATCTTCTACCGCAACCACGCCAATCAATCCCCTGCACTCCCAAATCTCCCATCCAACCCTTCCAAGGCTCCAACCTCCAACCCTTCCAACAATATCCTTATCAAGCCCATCGCCGACACACGCTAGTGAGTCCGCCACAGTCGCATCTCTTATCTCGCCTCGCATGAACAATGTGCACGTAGCACAATGAGCACCTCTCCGAGCCTCCCCCACACGAAGTCGGAAGAAGGCTGCAGCATCTAAAAAGCAAGCTCAACGAAGCGCGGCATGGCCATGTGGATCGGAGGTTTTTCTTTATATACGGAGTATGTACGTTTGATGCATGCATGCACATGCATGTGTAATTGTGTATGTGTATGCTTCGCGGGCTTCTTAGCTCCTTCGATTCATGCGCGGGGGGGGGGGGGGGGGGGGGGGGGGGGGGGGGGGGGGTGATAGAGCCTGTAATACCTTGGTTTCAAGTTTCCAGAGTGAGATGAGTTCGCGATGGTGGTCCCTGGTGTTCATGCTGGTGGCACTGATACATGATAGTCAGGGATATGTAAGCGATGGGCGCAGCATCAGTTGGCTATCTATGCCAATGCAGGTAGGTGTACTGCAAGCCTCGTGCAAATCCGAGATCCCATCACGTCTATCCGTACGGAGACAATTAATGGTCTTGTTGCTCAACGTAGCCCGGCGCCCTGCATTTCCACCTCACTCTCTAATTCAACCAACATTGGCATCATATGCATATTCACAGTTCACTCACTCTACTCCCCCTTTTTTTTTTTGACACTTCATGCTTCGCGAAAACGACAGGGCAGCCTCTCCAACTTCAGAATATAAAGTAGTATCCAGACTGTAGGTACTGGCTACGTGAACCCGTCACATACGAAATAGCCACATATGCCAGCAGCCAAGCTTCCAGGCACAAGGATTAGCTTTTGCAACACAGATCCTGCTGCGCTGAAGAAGGAAGCTTGTGATTTAACAAACAAGCAGGGTGAAACCAGGGCAGAAAAAAAGCGCAATAGGCACGACAAAACACAAATTGACAAAAAGCCACCCCCAACTGTGTCCGCTGACGAATCAGTTTGAGTGAAATAAGCTAAGCATACCCTCCATACGCCTGCGATAACGGAGCTTGGCTTCTCACTTTGTTTCCTTAAATTTAAAGACAAACAACAGGCTGCTTTACATACCACTTGGGGGGAGAAATAAAGATGCGAACAATACAGGAAAAAGAATCAAGAAAGATAGAACTAGTACCCGATCGGCAACGAATTCAGACGAACCAGCTAGCAGCGAGCTCAACGAAAACGTACCCTAGAAAATGCACACCGCTGCCCAGTTCATCTTTCCTGCTTATCTCATACGCTTGAGAAGCTTGTCGGTCGCTAGTCAGTTTGCATATACATAGCCATATTGTATACATGTGTGCATACAATAAATGCTCCGGCTGTGCCAATAGTAATTAGCTGGGCACGGAGTATATTGACCGAAAAATCGGTAGTTGTAGGCATTTTACCCCCATTCTCCTTCTCAGAAACATGTGACAATGCTCCATTAGACAGAAAAGAATAAACGACTGTCCTCACCTTTCCCTTGCAGCATAGTCCACTGTCCAGACCACAGGAGCCTGGAGCAATCAAACAAAAGCAAGACAATCAACAACTTTTTTTGGGAACTTGAAGAATTTGAATTTTGAGAAGGATAGCATGAGACGAAAAGAAAACTTGAAAAAATAGAGCAAGCACGCACAAATGATACTAAAAGCCCCCAACCTACGCTCGCCTACATATCAAAATCACAAATTTCTCGATAGTGGAGGGTATCTATGTAAATGTTATCTCGAAATAAACAAGCAACCTCTCCTGACCCTAGCGCCGTAGCGTCTTGCCTATGTAATAGGCTAGTCTTGACTCTTAGAAACAAAGCTGTTGTTAGCCCACTCCCTGGAGTTGGACGCTGCAAAGACAAAGAAAAAAAAAGGCAAAAGGCTCGCGACAATGTCGGCTCGTTGACGAATTCAACGAACAAGCATCTTAATCACGAACCTCGCCCTAGAAAATGCAGATCTTGCCCGTTTCCTCTTCCCTGGTTATCTCATACGTCAAGATGTCGTGATTTCGGTAATGCAGCATCAATTTATACCGTTTTGGCCTCAATGCCGCCTGCTGCCTCCCCTCTCTCCTGTCCGTGACTCCAACTTCTTGCACGGGACCGACAGCCATGCCATGCAAAGGACGCATGTTGGTCCTGTGGACAGCTTCGTCGGACTGCCGCGGGAGCACCCATTCCAGACAGAGTCCATGGCGGAGTACACCGGTTGGTTTCTTGATAGGGCGCACCAGCCGCGTGGGCGTGACGAGCATGACGCGCCCGAGGCCAGAACGGATGACGAGGAGAAACAGTTCTGGGATATGCACCACCTTGTCCATCTTGTCTGAGACGACGAAGTTGGATTGCAGGTCTTCCAGTCTCTGGTCGTGCGTGTAGTGCATCGCGAGAACATCAGGGAATACGACGCCGTGTTCGGGCAGTCTCTTTGGATCTGGATTTCTGTAGAGCGGATGCATTGCACAGTCCTTCTGGTACATTCGTATCAAGTGATGTCGCTTTGCCAACTTGGCCAGCTCTGAGACATGCTCCTCACGTTGAGGATTCATGTTGAAGTGATTGGGTCCTGTCAGAAACTTTCGCAGTCCCCATTTGCCCTTTGGAATGACGCACGTTTCTCCGTTGTGTGGCATATATGCCATGTCCAGCCGATCAGAAGCATCATGCGCATGCGGCGGTGTCTTCGGACAACGCCGGGATGTGGCCCCTGGTTCACATGCATCGTCTTCTGCTTCTGAGTTCGAGCAGGAAGAGTCATAGAGCATGTCATCGGCGTCATCATTGTCGTCGTCATCGCCATTATCCTCCGTTTCATGTGACTGACCAACGGTGTTGATTTTGGTCCCATCGTCACTCCATTCATAAGTCACCGTCTCATCCGTCATGTTGCCAAAACCTCCGTTATTGGGCGACTGCGTGCACGGGTTCTCTGGTAAATCACGGATATAGTTGGCAATATTCACCATCGGATGCGAGCCCGGTTGAAGCTCAGGCTCCACCTCCAAATCCTCGAGAGGTGCGCCGAGCCAGTTCCTCTTCCGAATAAACAGTAAGGCAGTATTCGTTTGCCAGGACGAGACTGCAATGATACCATGTAACGAAAGGCCTATCCACTCCCTCCTTCAAGAGCGGGCTGTCGTATGACTCCACGCGTAAAACAGGTTGGTTCGGTTTCCAGATATCGGCCAGCCATACTCTTCCCACGAGAGAAGTGCTACAGACCTTGACAGCATTGCCATATTTGTCATCCACAAAGCTGACGCTGGATATACCGCCGGCCAAATCGGATTGCGCAACGATAATTCGCCAATTCCGAGCGCGGCGACGGACCCGGTCTTTGATACCTTGACAACAGGATTCGCAATCGCAGGCCTGTGCTTGGGACTTCGACCTCGGCAGAGCGGGAGCAAATACTGTAATCTTGGATCTATCGGTAAAGACGGCAATCAACTGTGACTTCTGGTGTACCGCTACTCCCCGTATCCAGCCGTCTACATTTTCATGAAAGAACGGCTTCGGCGTCTTGTCTCGGCTTTGGGCTGGCTCTGGAGAGTCATGTCTCTCTCCTGACATCGTCGCCGTCGACGCCGTCGTGTTCTCCGATGTCGTGTTGGGTTGGCAATAAACGTATTCGGCGATGTCTTTCGTATAGAACGCTGTGATATTTCCATCACCATGACACATGACAACTACTTCATTCCGTCCGAACCCACTAACAACGAGATGCCTTATACTGCGAGGCGCGTCGAAGCGGTTGAGCCCCTCCGCTTTCAACGGCACCATAGGGGTTGAATAGGAACAGATTCGAGCGTCAGGATGTCGAGGGATAGTCGCCCGAGGCCCATTTCTCGGGACGTATACATATAATGTAGACTGGTGTGCTGCAAAGTACAACTGAGAATGGAAGAGCGAATGAGAAGCTTGCATCCATGACGCCGCTCGGCTTAAAGAGAGATGGGTCGCATCCGGAATGTTCTGCAGTACTTACATTATAATTCTGCGACAAGGCAGTCAAGTTGCTGCAAGAGTCTTGCGGCATCGGAGGTAAAAGTTTGTACGTGGCAGCGTCAGGCCCATGATTGATTACGTGGGTGCTGTTGGGTCGCCAGTCATGGCGCAGTCTCTCCAGGTAGAGAATGGCACGCTTCGCCTCATTTCCAAACTACACACACATGTCGAGATCCTTGGTCAGTAATCTGCCGCTCATACGCTTCTAAAACACCAAGATAAACGATGGGGAATCAGATGCTTTCACTTTCACGTACCCGATCCGTCGCCGTTTGGACATGGCACGGCCCAACAATTGTTGGACAGAATGGTCGCTCCTTTTCCCTCAGCTTGTCCATTTGGGGCGACAGAAATATGAGTTAGCAATAGAAGAAGGAGTTCGAACGTGTACGGAACTCGGAAGACGTACCGAACCTACATGCCTAGGCGGGGTGGCACTTATATGCCCTCTATGTAAAATTGGGTGTCAAGTAGATTTGCACACCCCCACCCTAAACCACCTCACAGCATTTCGTACAACAACTTCACATATAAAGAAAAT
>SRPO01000576.1:0-10681 GCA_018360065.1 Claviceps pazoutovae
AAAAGAAAGAAAAAAAAACCACAACAAGAGGGACAAGTTGGTGTAAGACGGGAAAGGAAAGGTCACTAGCACGAATTACACGTCTGTGATGGATAGAGGGGAGAATTCATTCATAATGCCGGGAGAGGGGCCTGTTATCAAGACACACACACAGAGGGAAACCACAGAAATAGAAAAGGGGGTAACTAAGCGGTGTTTTTGAAAAGAAGGAAATAAGTAGACTCACATCGTTTCTGCTTTGTGCAAACATCATCAATTGCTCCGGAGAGTCTAGCACCGAGAGGACAAAGCCACTCTTCTCGCGGTCTTCAAAGGGTTCGATGTGCATTCTAGATAGCGTGACCGGCCAAAACAAAATTCAGTTAGCAAGCGTTTTCCTCTGCATCTTTATCCGTCTTCTTTTGCATCCTTGTTTCATTTTCTTCTATTTTCAGGGGCCTTCTCCAATCTTTTGTGCGCATCTCGCACCTCGCATCTTCTTCTTCTTCTTCTTTTTTTTTCTTTTTTTTTTTTTTTTACTTCTAGTCTTCTTCACTCGTCGTTCTCTTTAGTTCTCCTGTTTCCTCCTCTCTTTCTTTTATTTCACTCCGCATTCGCGCTTTCCTCTCAGGAGGAAGAATAGTCCCCAGCAAAGACGGCAGGCAAATCATAATACATTGAGGCAGATATCGCTCCTCTGAAACAGACACCACCAAACACCAACAAAAGAAGAAACAACTCACCCCATCCCCATAATCATCTCCTCATCATCCCTCCCATCCTCACTCTGGGAGTAGATATCCTTGCCGCGGGCCTGGCGGTCACGCGTCCTGGGGCTGATGGGGGCGGGGCGAGAGGAGCCGAAGGCGGGTAAGGCTGAAGAGGCCATCTCTACGGAGGGGGAAAATCTGACTTTCTTGGTTTAAAGTATGGTGTAACGCGCGTGGGAGGAGGTGTCGTGTAGACTGTTGTGGTTGGGATGAGTGAAGTGATGATGACGGATTCACGGTTGATGTCGATGTCGATGGGGTCGTCTTGGTGATGGAGTCGTGCGATGTGCATGTGGGGAAGTTGAGGTTCCACACGCAGCCTGCAGGGTTTTGGACGTTCAAAGGCGGCACGAAGTCACGACGGGAGGGACGCCGTGCTGCAGGTGCTGCAGGACCAGGAGTCAAGATCAATCATGGCTTCGACCCGATCCGGCATCCGACGACTGACGACGAAGTCCTCTGCTGATATTGGATTGAGCGTACAGAGTACATATCTCTTTTTAGACGGCCGATACCACCACCACCACCACCACCACCACCACATCACCAAGAGAAGCAGGTACACCCACGTCTTGCGTATACGTTCAAATTCACCATGTTACGCCCACTGCTATGCATACATTTTTCCAACACTACCCAGCCCATTGCGCCCAGCCCGCCGCTAACCATGCCTGCATCAATATACAAAAGCAAGAACCATAACGAAAAGAAAAAAAGCCTTTCGCAAGAGTGAATCCTGTCCCCGCCCTTTCATCAGCACGTACATCTTGTGTAAATAAGCAAGTAAAACAACAAGAGCAAAACTTGAGGACACGGTACTCCTACTGCTCCTCAAACTCCCCAGATTCCCCGGCAGAAACGCCTAGGAACAAAACACGCGTAAGCTCCGAGCCGTCTTCTATATCCAGTCACGCTGGTGCAACGGGGCCCCAAAGCGCCCCTCGTCTCAATATTTTGGCACGAAATGCACGTCTCGGTGGTAAGAGAAAAGCCAACAAAGAAAATGAATGTAAAACAACAAGAATGATCATGGCCGTGCCAGGCCATAAGATAGTACAAGAAGAAGAGAAGGAGAACCAAGCGAAAATTCGAAGAGGGGTCCGGGGGAAAAACATTAACGCGCTGCATTTCTAGCATGATACAGGTCAAATGACGCCTTTTTTTTCTTTTCCAAGTCGCCATTGCGCTGCGTCTACTTTGGTATGCCGTAATCGTCGTGGACCATGTGAATACCTGCATATACAGGTGCATTGTATAAGAGTACACGGAATCATGTGTACGTATTGTATAGCGGAGTGAAAATGGAATCCGCAGTAAGAAGAGCAAGAGGGCCAGCATGCTGGATCGCGTTGAACGCCTGGCACTTGGTGCCAAATTGAGACAAGCCGGAATCATCGGCTAAAAGTAATCACCGCAAGCTGCAAACTGGGTCAGTATAAACGTCACACGAAGAAAGAAAAGGTCCTGCATGGTCCCACCGGAACCAAACGCAAAGGAAGAAACGCGCGTCAAAAAAACATACTCTGCTATTGGAGCCATATGCCAGTTTTTGCCCGCTAACGTCCCAGCACAAGCAATGCTCGTCCTCTTCCTCCATCTCCGAGGAGCCCTTGGGACTCAGCCAGCCGGGATGTGGGGGTCGATTCCAGCTCGCCCGGGGTACGGTGTGGTCGTCGACCTTCCATATCAAGACTTGTCGCGAGGTGGCGCCAGCGATGAAGGCGCCGTCTGGTGTAAAAGCAAGTTGAACAATGGGTGAGTCCATGGTAAGATAGCATTTTGCGCTGCTCTCTGGCTTGCGTACGTTCCAGATCAAGATAGCGCAGTCCTCGCCCCCTGTCGCAATCAGTCGCTCATCGTCGGACACCGGTTGAGTTGGCGACATGGGCTGCCATGCCATGGTGGTGATGGGTCCCCGGTGGGCGCGAATGGTTCGTCTCTGACCCGACTCGTCCCAAAGCTGCAACAACACCAGTAGCGTTAGTATTCGGGGCGCGCGAAATCAGAAGACAGAGGAAGCGTCCATCCTTCTTCTTTTCCTCATGATAGGTCTCCCGTCGTCATGAAGGAAAGACTGTAAAAGATATAAGAGGGGCATGGTAAGGCACGTACATCGAGAGTGCCTCTGTCACTTGACGTGGCAGCCAGGCTGGTTCGCCAATCAAATAGCACATGATTAAAGCAATCCCCCTGGTTGGTCTCAAACTTCCGTGACTGCGTAATCGACGTGTCACTGCGAGACAGATGTAGCAGCAGGTCACCTCCCGTCACTAGGAACTCGGCATCGTTGGTCCAGGTGGCATCCAAGGGCGGCGAAGCGACGTCGTGACCTGGTAGGTAGTGCGTAATGGCAGCACCGGTCCTGGACGAATAGGCCGTGATCAGCGCACCGCCCTTTTCAGGAGAAATGGCAAGCAGGAAAGTGTTGCTCGGGTTCCAGCTCAGCTTGATGACGGGAGGCTCCGACACCTCCATGCTCTGCAAGAGCACGCCATCCGCCGAATAGACATGGACGCACGCAACAGACCCCGAGTCCGTGGCCACGGCGATGGCTGCGCCGTCCGACGTCCATGACATGGCCGTGACAGTCGTGGTGCGCGGAGTGTCCGGGTCGAGAAGCGTGTGGGCTCGGGACGAAAGGACTTGGTCGCCGGTCAGAGCGGCGCCGGATATGGTCCAGATACGGGCCAGCGCATCCGTGCCAGCAGCCGCCAGGACCGATGGATCGCGGGGGCTCCATTGGCATTGCAGCAGCACTGGCGCATGCTCAGCGCTGGCCGACGATGACGGCGAGACCATTGCTTCCGCCAGGCTGCCGTCGCCACCGCCGCCGTCCATCAGGCGGATGAACTTGGTGTCCGGCAAGAGCTCCTCCACCTGTTCGACCTGCGTGCCCTGCTCCGGCCCGTCGGTGCGTATCAGGGGCGGCAGTGGCTCAATCTCCATCGGCGACGGGTAGGCCTGGTTGCTATTGCTCTCCTGAAGGCTGCTTTCGTCGAGGGAGTGAGGGCGCGACGGGTGGTTGGGCATGTCGTCAATGTCCATGAGGGTGAGTTCGGTGGCCAGGTTCGAGGCGGGCGTATGTGAGGCGGGCGTATGTGCGCCGGTCACGTCTGATGTGTAGATCTTTTGAAGGTCTTGCAAGCGCACAGCCTTTTCATTGTCGAGGAAGTTGCCCGTCAACGAGCGAGTCGTGACAGGCTCATCATTGTTGTTTTTAGTATTGGTGCTGGTTTGGGTGGCCGTAGCCGTGGCCGTGGCCGTGCCAGCAGGGATGGCAGCGTCGAAGCCACCCGTCGCCGCAGAAGCAGAAGCAGGTGTATATGCAGGTACGGATGCATTTTCATTCACATTTTCAATTACATCTGCGATAATATTCGAGCTGGCGGATGAATTGGGATTTGGATTGGCAGACGCATCGGCGTGGCCATGACCGAGGTGCGGTCGCTTCGCCGGGGACTCATCCGATCCCTGGGACTGGAAACGTTTGCGCAACGCTTCCGCGTCGCCTTCCGACACTGCCTCGCCGCCTGAGGGCGCTTCTTCCGATTTGCTTTCCGCTGGGGGTGTGAGCGGCCCAAAGATGCCCACCCGCAGAGCGTCCAGCTCAGCACCGGTCGCGTTGCTGGATAGCTATGTAATAATGGCGTTTTCCACCATCAGCCAAGGAGGAGCGTATTTTTGAGGACCGACACCGCAGCATACCTTTTTGAGTGCGAACTCACGTTTCAGTCCATGATATAATAGTCCGTTATTCACGACGGAAACAAGCGCGCGGCCTTGGACGTGAGGCGCAAAGGGAAGATCTCGGTGTGGCTCTTTGACGTGCCACTCCTTCTGGAATTTGGCCGCCGTTTCGCGGTAATCTGCATATCATAGGGCATGATGAGTATGACTGAGTGAGATATACTGGCGTTCCAGTAAGAAGACCAAGGTGCAAAAAGATCAAGAATCAGGGAGAGGGTTCGTCGCCGATGACGAGTTGCTGAGGCAGGGTGAGAGCTAGTGTCACGTACTCCCTTCCAGTAGATATCTGCGCCACAATGGTTAGCAAACTATGTCTGGCAAAGCACTGGGCGACGAGACTTGGCGAGCGAGCTCTGGATATGAGCCGGCTCTCGACATCAAGGCGACGAAATCCGAACGGCATACAACAGCGATGCGCAAAAAAGCCACAGCCACAGCACAGCCACAGCACGAAGGGCCGCAAGAAGAAGCGATGTCGAGCAGGTGAGCGCTCCTTCATGTCGAGACACGAAACGCCGAGCAAGTCGGAGCAAAGTTGGACGAAATTCAAAAGGGTGACGGCGACACGAGACACAAACCTCCAAACCAAAAAATTGACCCTGTCCGAGTCAAGAAATTCCTTGTCCACCATGACGACCAGGCGCGCGCCTCGGATGGCGGCGAGAGATGGGTGGCCCGCTGTCGATGGCAAGGGGCAAGTCGGGGGCGGGAGGGTTGGCAGACGCGAACGACAAAAGAAGGTGAGGCCGTCGTCGATATCGAGCTGCAGTCGCCAGGCCGAGGGCGACACGACGGAAGCAGTCGTGGGCGGTTTGACGAGCGACGATGAGGCAGAGAGCGAAAACCAAGATCAGGGAGTGAGCGAGTGAAGATTCAAGAATGAGGTGAAGTCCACATTCCACATCTTGCAGGCCCCGGACCGCGAAGTACCCAGCAGGCGCCAATTGGGTGTGCGGGAGACCTGCAGGCTGCCAGTGCATCCAGCTGTCGCCGCTAGCGTGTCACCAGCTGTACCTATGTAGGTACTCTGTACGTGAATCAATCGTCTTGTCACTTGTGGGACGTGGGACGGGGGACGGGGCGCCGCTCCGGGTACGTACCTTGCCATGGATGCCAGCTTGTTGTTTTGCGCCCGGACACTTGCATTCGGGCACTTGCACTCGGGAGCTGGGGACTTGGGGGCGAATGCCAAACCTACCTAGCTTCATCTGCCTCCAGACTTTCTCTCTGCACCGAGTCGTGCGCCGCATGCTTCTGGTCAATTCGCTTCCAGCCGATCAATGCCCGTCCCATCAATCATGTTCGCCAACTTGTTCGTCACCTCGCTCCCTCATGGTCAGACAGTCCCTTTCCCGAGGAATCATGGCTCTGCAAACGTCTTCTTGGCAGTACTCCGTAGGTGCTGGCCGCTCGATGATAGGTACGCTCGGTAATTTTTGTCGTTTGCTTTATCTATCTTCCTCCTCCCTGCCTGCGTCTCTCGCCTCTCGAGTCTCCATCCTCTCCATATCTCTCCGTGCGTCACATCTCCCCTTGCCCTTGCTTGGGCCTCGGACAAGGGATGAGACCAGGCGGCAAGCGAACCACTAGTGGCCAGGTGGCCTGTACGATAGGCTGTACGGAGCAGAAAAGTGCCAACATGGATTTTACTGAGTACATACGGAGTAGAACCAGACCTGCCTAGCCTTTGCTATCACTCCCGCTGGGGCGCGCCGAGGGGTGTGCGGGGGGGCGTGTAGTGTTAATTAGCATGGCCGACATGGATTAAACGTCGCTAATAGTTATGGTCATGGGCGTTCTTCGACTACCTACCTACATACCCGTCCGCGAGCCCAGCTTCCGAGTTCATGTTTCGATTTCTGCAGATCACCACGTCGCTCTGTCGGAGCAACTTCTTGGCGACAAAGTCGACCTGATCGAAGACCCGGGTCTGTTCCGTCTTCCCCAAGATACCGTACATGTTCGTTGGACGAGCGTGGCACAGGCGTAACCAGCCCATTGACACAATGTGATCGAGATACGGCTCGAAGCTTTGCAATACCTGGCCGACGTATCTAATTCGCCCTCGTGGCGGCATCAACAGAGCATGCCGATCTGACGAGCGCCCGAGCTGGACTTTAAAGCATCACTGCCAAGGCCGCTATTTCAAGTGAGCCCATCGACTGCGTCACTGGTCGAAGAATACTGCCCGAAGCGCCCTGAGATTGCACGAGCACGTTCTAACGCAGGTACTCCGTACGTGAGGAGCTGACGGTCCGCGGTATCCGACTTGAGGCAGAACATTGGGGGCCAGAAGGCTCAGACTGGCCAAGCTTCTTCGAAAGAGGTATGTAGGATCCTCAAACGAGAACAATTGAGACATGCGTCCTGGAACGGGGAGAAGTGGCGCCTGATCCAGAATTCAGCCGCGCAGTTGCGTCTACCTACTTATTTATAGGTATCGTACGTACATTGGAGCCAACGCGACGACACAATAAAGGGCTTCACTCTGCCGATGAATAACGTAAACTTGTTGTACACGGCGAGCGTACGGAATTCGCGCTGTTGTTTCCTCGGGTTTTCCTTCACTTCACTCCGTACATCTTGTGTCTTATTTGTCCCCACCCGACGGGCCGACATGGAAGAAAGAAGGAGAGGTTTGATGGGTAATGGCTGTACCCCTACCTATGTACACATGGAGTGTAGGTAGTACCTACGGAGTATGGATGTATGAAGTAGTACTCCGTATGTTTACCACCGCGTGTAGGTACCTCCTATGCAGGCTGCATCAATTCCTGAGACTTGCTGCAGAAACGAACTGCGTGCGCCGTGTCTTGTCTTGTGTTTCGCAAGGCAGCGGGCCCAAGGACCCCTGCTCCCGAGTCCCGTCATTCCATCCAATCATACGATGAGAGACTTGGGATGACAAGGGGTTGCTGATAGGTATCTATCCAGATCTTGGGATGTGGCTTTGTCTTGTAAGTTGTGGCCGACGGGTGAAGTGATTGTACGGAGTACGGAATCACGGAGTACCTAAATCATATTTCCCGGCGCACAACGTGTTCTGGTGCGACTTGCTCGCACCATCACCATGGCGACTTCCCTCCAGAACATCAACTCAGTATAGATTCGCCATGGTCAGTGTGCGAGGTCTCTCAGCTCAATACTCCCATAGATTCGTACACTCACCTACTCCGTATGTACATCTCCGTACACTACGAATCCCGGCATTGCAGCATTGCGTCATTGTGGCATTCAGCATCTTACGCATCCTCTCACATGTCAAGAGAATATTATTGGGCGCTAAATCACTTTGCATCTGCCGAAATCCCACTGTGGCGTTGCGCGGCCACCGTTTTCAGCCTCAGGCCGCAACCAGTCGTCGTTCAAGCCACAATGTTGATCCCCCCACTGTGGCACGTTGTTTGCCTTGACGCGACGTTACCGACAACCTCATAACTCTCGTTCCAAAAAGGCCAGCAGGGCCTTAACTACCAGAAAGACAATCCCGGCGTCGGAAGTCTCGAGACTCGCGTGTCTCCAACAAGTTACAATCCGTTATAGTGCGCCACAGCGTTTCTCTCGCCCGTTCGCTCTCGATTCTCTATTCTCGTCCCATGAAGCTCTAGCAGCCCACCCACCGTATCGCCAAGGCCTCCAAACTATGGCTCCCAGAATCAACATTCCCCCCGTCACCCGCGCGGTCCTGATAGCTCTCGTGTTCCAGTCTTTCATCAGCGCAGCGATCCGATACCGCCAATGGACTGAACACTCTCGCATCGTCATTCCGTACTTGACACTCGTGCCGCAACTCTCGCTCACCTTCCCCTGGACATTCTTGACGTCGGCCCTCGTGGAAAGCAACGTATTTACACTCGCAATCTCTGGTGTGACTCTGTACCATGGAGGACGATATCTCGAACGCGCGTGGTCGTCGGCGGACTTGGCCAAGTTTCTGATCTTGGTGACTCTGATTCCCAACGTCTTGACGTTTCTGGTTATGATATTCTTGTTTGCGCTTACTCGCAGCGAGAGCTGGACGTGAGTGCTTGCTTTGCTTCACCCTCTGTTTGTCCTTGGGCGACCACTCGGAATTTGCTCATCTCATACTTTTTCTCCAAATCTAGTCTCACGACCATTTCGGGCGGTGTCTCGATTCAAGTCGCCTTCCTCGTCGCGTTCAGCCAGCTCATCCCAGCGCACACCGTCACGCTCTTCCGCGGCATTCTATCCCTCAAAGTGCCCCGACTCCCGCTCCTGTACATCGGCATCGTGACGGCCTTATCGCTGACGCCGCTGCTGACACGGGCCGCAGTCTGGCAGGCCTCGTTTGGCTTTCTTTCGAGCTGGACATACCTCCGATTCTACAAGGCGGTGTTTCCCGACCTAGACAGCTCGCAGCCCGCATCGCTGCGGGGCGACGCAAGCGAGACGTTTGCGTTTGCCGAATTCTTTCCTGGGCCCGTCAAGCCGTTTGTGGCGGGACTTTCGGAGCAGATTTTCAATATCCTCGTCATGATGCGCCTCTGTGTGCCCTTTTCTCACGCAGACATGTCGATTGCGCGCGGTGAGCGCAGTTTGCAGCGCGGAACTCCGGGATCGGCTCGTGCTGAAGCCGAGCGCCGGAGAGCGCTTGCTCTTAAAGCTCTTGATCAGAGACTGAGTGCTGCTTCGGCGGGCGCGCAGAGCAGAGCGCCTGCGCAGCCTAGTGGTCCGACTGTGCAGACTCAACCGCAGCCTAGTGCACATACCGCCATGGCGTCCAAGTCGGATGGTATATTGGGAGAGACCAGATTTGAGCCCGATGACGACAATGGCAAGAACTAAAGGTGATGAAGTAGTAGGGTGTTGTGTGTGTTTGCATGTTGATTTTGGTGGGTCGTTGTAGAATGCATTGAAATGTCAGTTTATATTGTGAAGCGTCGCTTCTCTTGGAAGCACCGTTTGTAGCGGGACTATACCCCCCTCCTTCCTTGGAGATCGATCCCCTTGTCTTCTTAGCAGCAGAAGAAGAAGAAGAGAGGAGAATCCTTGTTGTTGTTGTTGTTGTTGTTACTTACTGTTTGTATGCATGCCACATTGACTTGAATGTTGAGGTTTTTTTTCTTTCTGAACAGCAATGACGCATGGCATGGTGGAGCGGACGAGAAGGTATGGTTTTCGTCTTCTGTGTGTATGTATGCCTGTACTGGGCTGTTTTTTCTCCTCATTGGTGGTAGCTTTATACTTTATATCATGTCATCCTTTTCCCGTTACAGTAGTCAAATTTCAAATTCAGGTTAATCGCTGCGCGGCTTGCACCCCGGACACTATTTCGTATACTGGTTCCCTTTTTTCCAATCCAAGAGTCTGAACAACAAGGCCATAGTTAGGTCGTTCTTTATATGAAACTGCTCTGTTGGCAGCTCGTGGCCCGCCTCCCCGTCCTCTTACAAGTTACGAGACTGCTCCTCCTCCTACGTCATCTTCCCTGGGCAGTGGGCGCGATGTGTGAATGTCTCAGTGCCTTGTGCAATGTATAGTTTCATTTCACGATGATATCATGCATGTACACGCGGGGTAGAGGAAGAGGAAGCCATCGGTACTGTCGGTCAAACATATGTATGTTGTGTTGTGTTCATTCAACTTCATGTTGTGTTCCCCGGTGGACGACGAGAAGCATTAAGTGGGGCATGCGGCCACAATGCCACGAGGTATGTCTTAGCCAAGGCCTCACGATGAGGCAGGCCTTCAGTTTCAATGCGGTAATTATCTTGCAGGAAGTTGGTCCATCGTACATGGTGCGAGAGCGATTATCATGCGCCGGCAGTCTGACGGTCTGTCACAGTGCTTGTGAGAGGTGTGCAATGGGGTGGGTGGGGACAGAGTGTTCGCTTATCGTTGTGCGACTCGAGAGTCGAGACATGCGTCTGTAGGTCGTACCAGGTAGGTGATACGGTACCGGTGTACCACGAGTTTTCAGCGTACACACTTTCCAGACCTGAGTACGGAGTATACGGAGTACATACATAGATTATCTAAATCCGGGGTCGCCCCGACACCGATGGGAATGGCATCATTCGGAAGTCCCATTGAGCCTTATAGGGTTGGTCCATTCGATCTATTGTTGTTGTTGTTGTTGTTGTTGTTGTTGTTGTTGTGTATTTAACACCGCTGCGTCCCAATTTTGGGCATACTAGGGTGTGCAGGGCTAATCCCGGGTTCTT
>SRPO01000577.1:0-10642 GCA_018360065.1 Claviceps pazoutovae
ACGTGGTCGCGAGAGTGAATTGTTGTAGTCGGCCTGTGCGAAGCATCCATTGCACCAGCAGTGGTGCAAGCTTCGGGCTGTCCAGGGCCGAGTGGTGAGTGTGATGTGTTACAGGTATGTAGATGATGCCTAAGCCAAGCTGGTGTAGAGGCTCATCACGTGACCTGAATGGATGTCACGTGTCGGGACAATTACCTCATCCGGGGCCAGTACGTGGATTCAAAGAGGCCGCTGCGCGTCGGCACACGAGTTCTTCAGCTTGCCCTAACAATTCTGTACCTTGGCATTTTTGTTCGACCGGTCATGGAGACCATGCGTCCACTAATCTGATTCCTGCGTCGTACTCCGTACACCTGCAACACAAACATGGTCAAAACTGAACGAGATATTGAAGATCTTGACTCCGAACAGCGAAGACTGGGAGGGATACGACGACGTCTGGAGAGAAGAGCGCCGTAATCTCCCTACGGTTATAAATGAGCCCTTTGAAGATGAGCCCAAAAAGGAACCTCCCACAAACTGCCTAGGTAAGGACGCTATCGCAATAAGATTGCAAGGATTGAGCTTCGATCGTAATGCTACAGACTATGTACTAACCTGTCTACTAGAGCTCTCACATGGGAGCATTCAAGCTTAGCAGTGGCGACGACAACAAGGCTCTTTGGACTGAAAAGCTTCAATACAGGCCTAGGAAGACACCTTGCCGCAAGAGACACGCGAGGTCGAGGCTGGCAAGATAACCTTTCTCATGTCATTCGATCATGTATGATACACTTGAGCCGTAAATCATAACATTGAATAAGCAGTCGACCGTACAGATACCAACAAGGTTGCAAAGAAGAGACATGAGCTACCTCTAGCAAAAACTAGGCCGAAGATGTGCCTATTATAATTTATGACAGAGCTATGCAAGTCAGAGCCGAAAGTTGTTGCAGTTCTATCGATTGGAATAGTACTGCAACATCTAGCTCTGACTTAGCTCTGTGATAATACGCACACATTCGGCTTGATTTATTGCTGTAAGCTGGTTCTTTGCTGTAGGAAGCTCGTGCATCTTCGTTGCAGCAAGGTTTTTCGTATCTGTACGGCCGGCTGCTTATTCAATGTTACGGACCACGGCTGAAGTGTATCATGCATGATCGAATGACATGCGAAAGATTATCAAAAAAAAATCAAAAAAATCAAAATCGCCCAACGCCCTATTGGACCCATGCTGGATCATCACAGGTGTCTATTTCCCTTTTTCGCAATCTGGCCATTTAAAATGCCAAAAAATGCGTAATTGAGCCGAATCTTTAGAATCGTGAAGACTTAATTAACTGACTGCATCAATAACTTGTATACCACCCATTTGAATCTATCACCGCCTGAAGACAGCGAGGCACGCTGTCGACAAGGTCATTATCAAGCTTCATATTGAGTTCATCCCAAACATTTGTCCCAATTTTTTCAAGGTGCTCCAATACGGCCTGGCACTTCTTCATATGCGCCATGTCCGGATCCGATTTATAGATTTGCTGTTTTAGGCCTGATCAGAGGTTCTCAATGGGATTCACGCCAGGGCTGAATGGCGGTCAGTCCAGAGGAGTCACCCATAGCTTTGCGAAACAAATTTTTCACCATTCAGGCCGCGTGAACCGGGACGTTGTCGTGCAAAAAGATAGTGTCACTATCGAGCATGCTTGAATTGTATTCTTCAATATGATTACGGTCAACGGCGCTTGTGACGCCGCCTCTTTGTAGTCGGGGTCCCCTGGGAGGACGACGAGAGGGTCCTGATTGCCGTAGCGAATTTCAGTCTAAATCATAATGATATGCCGGATTTCTTTTTATTATGGCTTGTACATAATCGAACACGATTGCTTTTGAGTCTAGAATGAGCCCACTCCTCTGCTTGATACCCGAGTTGTTGTACATAATCACAAGTTCAAGGTGCAATTCTGACCGGCAGGGCTGTCCATCGCCGCGCTCAACAGCGCATTCAACCGTCCATCAAACGCGACGAAACTACACAAGGAGCTTGTCATGATACTTTGAGCGCGAATTGGAGCCCTTTTCGGGCATGCTCTTCTCTCAAAAATACCTAGGTGCGTTGTGCGACTTGGCGATGCCTTGATGTATCGTGCGATTGCCTCCTTGGAAACATCTACCTATTGGCTGCAGCTGAGACATGGACCCTTGTTGGGTAGGAAATTGCCAAGTCTCGTCTGGAAGAACACCCGGTGACATAAATCTGATCTATTTACAGCACAGCACGGAGTTCACTCCGATATTGAGGCACCTGAGTCTGTGACTCGTCACTCTGTGCCCAGCGTGTTGGAGCGGCCTTGGAAGCTGAAGGTACATATGTACATATGCATGTAGCCATCCTGGGCGAAGTCGTTGCTGGCGTTGCTGGCGATGACTACCTTGTTGAATTCCCTCTGTGACTTGGGCCGTACCTACTCCGTACAGGTACTCCCAATATCCAACTGACTCGCCCATCAACTCAGACACACCGAAAAGGCAGTGCCGCGAAGCTGGTGCCAGGACGCGCCAAGAGGCAAAAGTTAAAACCAAGTTTGAACTTTCTGCACATTCCTTCAGTTTTGCCTAATTAGGTAGGTATGTACTTGTACTCCGTACGCAACCCTTTACACGACCACGGGTCCCTGGCGTGCGTTTCAGAGCTATGGGTGGGGCCGCTTATTCCGGGGAAGCCTTTTCAGGATGTTGATTGGGTCCCCGCGGAGCCCAGAACAACTGACAGCGGCAAGAGAAGGAATCTTTAAATTAAATGACCTTTTACTCCGTACATTGTCCCTAACAATACTTACACACATACTCGCGGGGGATCCGCCCTGAAAGGCGTCACAGCGCTTGCGCATTGTCGACAAAGTTTGTGCCAAGTCGTGCAACGGTGCAAGAATTCTATGCATAGCCGCGTACCTACCTGGCTGTTACTTGTCAGCAAAAAGAGGCAGGCAGTCTGCGGCTGCAGTGGCACATCGTCAGACCAGGAGTCTGATGGAATCGGACGAGCGAACCATGTTGCGATCTGAGTCCTAACGCGGTCAAGCACCCGTCTAGGAACCTATTCCTGCGACGCCTCGTGCATCGTGGTCATGGGAGACCCATGGGCCCATGGCCCATGGCTGTCTCCCGCTCCCGCTCACGGTTCACTTTGGCCCCTTGCTGCCATTCTCGCCAGCCTGTTCTCCTCCTGCTCCCTCGATTCCTTCTTATACTTATAACTTGACCGTCAATTCTCCATTTACTTTGCTGTTTTTTTTTTCCGTCGTCTCGTTCTTGTTTGCTGCTTGCCCGCCAAGGAAACAGGCTGTGTATAGCAAGGACAATAGACGTTGGCATTTCCACCCTCGTTCCTTTACCTACTCGGTGTGCTGACGACTTTGCATTCATTCACCGGTTACCTTGTCAGAGATATTTTTCTTGTCATTCATTGTCCACTGCATAAGCTCCTGCTTCTGCAGATCAAGTTCATTAGCACAGGCTCTCGTAGCATACATACAGACTTCTTCTCTCGATATACATATACATTTGCTCTCCATCCTGGCATAAGACTTTTTACACTTACTATTACGACTACGATTATAATTCAGTCACACTACCTACCATCTTTTCTATTTCTAGCGCCTTGTTCTCGAACCCTCTGGGTTGGCATCCACAATGAAGATCGGCCACGGTATTCGCGCAGTGTCCGCATTGGGCGGCATCTACGCCCCCACGGATCTCAATATCCACAGCCAACGTAGGTCCAGTGTTCCTCCTCATGATGTGTGATTACACAGCTAATCATTGTACAGTATCTATCCGCAATGTTGCTGCTACCCTTGCTTATGAAACGATGAGCTACTATGTCGGAAACACCACGGATCCCAAATCAAGGGTTTGTCTCCCAATCAGTCCAATTCTCTCTGCGTCACACACCGCATTCATTTTCGGATGCTCACACGTTCACAGGAATTTGGCAATGTCTCCAAGCCATATTATTGGTGGGTCGCCGGTGGCCTCTGGGGTACGATGCTGGATTATTATCACTACACCAAGGATCCCAGCTACAACGGTGTCGTGCTGCAAGCGTTGCTGGCCCCGACCAATCTTGGCATCGGCCACGATTACATGCCCGCTGAGCATGCCGACGAAGAAGGGAACGACGACTTATTCTTCTGGGGCTCAGACGCCCTTTCTGCCGCCGAGCGCAACTTCCCCCAGCCCAACGATAAACTCCCCTCGTGGCTCGACATCTCTGCCAACGTTTTCGACCAGCTCGCAGGCCGGTGGAATACCACGTATTGCAATGGCGGGTTGTTTTGGCAAATCTTGGCAAGCAACCCCAATGGCCTCAAGTACAAGAACTCGGTCAGCAACGGTGGCTTCTTTCAGCTAGCCGCGCGTCTGGGTCGTGCCACAGGCAACGAGACGTACCTGGACTGGGCCGAGAAAATCTGGGACTGGAATGTGCAAGTCGGTTTCATCGACAGCCAGTCCTATCGCGTTTACGACGGTGCTGGCATCGATTCCGGGTGCACACAGGTCAACAAGAAGTCCTTTTCTTACACGACGGGCATCATGCTGTACGGGGCTGCCATGATGGCTGAGCAAACCGGACAGAACAAGTGGGCGCAGCGTACCGAGAAGCTCCTTGACGAAGCTGGCAGATTCTTCTTCACGGGTAAGAACAGCACCATCATGTGGGAACCGGCATGCGAGCCTACGAATACCTGCAACTACGACATGATCACCTTCAAGGCATATCTGTCCCGCTTCATGTGGCAGACCGCGCAAATCATGCCTTCGCTTCACGGCAAGATTGATAGATTGCTCAAGCCCACCGCCATGGCTGCCGCGGCTACTTGCACTGGTGGAAAGACGGGCCATGCATGTGGCGGCAAGTGGTACGTCGGCGGCTTTGACAATGAAACTTCGTTGGGAGGTTCCATGTGCGCGCAAGAGGTTGTTCAGGGCCTTCTCGCTAAGCACGCGGCTCTCCCTCTCAAGGGCAAGGACATCAAATGGGTCAAGAATGCTACTTTTACGCCATTGAATACATATGCCAGCTAGACGAGGCGAGACGTAACACCCCGGCAGACAATGGGCCAAGCTTGGGGTTAGCGGGATTGCGACTACTGGCATTTGGCACTGCTTATGATGGTATTTCAGTGGCATTGTGCTTGCTCTGAGGATGTATCCCAAAATTGGTGATTTCCTACTTTATTTCGAATTTCTGGTACATAATTTGCATGACTACATGCAGAGGCGTCGTTCTGACTCCAGCATTGGGAATGCCTTGTATTCTTTCTTGTTCATACTTGTGCATCCTGGAAGTGCCTTGACACAGCATGGGACCATTGCTTAGACACGTCACACGTGGTTCACTGTACATTTCACGTTTTCACATTACATATGGATTATACTTACTTTGAAAGATATATATAACGATTCATTGTTTGATCAATGGAATTGTATTGCCAGTCATGCTTGTGTTGTGGTTCTGAGATCTTTTTCTGCTGTATGCGACTATCCATATGCTACGCATTGACGTGATATGACGAACGGGGACTGTCATAGCCTCTTGAGCCAGGTGGCTCGGGAGAATTAACGCGAGACTACTCCGTATTCGCCAAGACATACTTTGCACTATTGTACCTCCACTTACATTGATCTCTGGCCATCAAGCACACACGTACAGTACAATACACACACCCGTGACCCATACTCTAAGATATAGATGCAATAATGTGTTGTTTGGATCAACGAGATACACAGGCAGCTATGATATCTCTGCCCCCATTTTGAGATATGTACAGACTTTTCCATCCCATGTAACTACACCCATGCGCCGCATCTTTCACACGATGTGAGCAAACTAGAAACAAGTCGTCCCTTTTGAGCCTTCATACTCTCTCATTCCTCCCCGCGATGCTACAAGCAGAGCCTCCGAAAGAACAAACTCCCACAAAACAAAAACCCCAAAAAAAAACCGAACACCACTCCCCCCTCCCTCCCATGGAAACCCTCCCTCCCATGGAAACCCTCCCTCCCATGGAAAACCTCCCTCCCATGGAAAACCTCCCTCCCATGGAAAACCTCCCATGGAAACCTCACGCCCAACCCGCCCTCACCACCCCCAATGCCCTCCTCAACGCGCCCACCAACCTCGTCACCTCCTCCTCCGTCCCAACCGTAATCCTCAAACACCCCTCACACCCAGGCTCCTTCCCCCGAAACCTCACCACCACATGAAACTCCTGCGCCAGCATCTCATACACCCTCCCCGCCACCCCATTATCCGGCTCCCCCCCCCTCCCCAACACATCACACAACAAGAAATTCGCATCCCTCCCCCCCCGCAGACCGCCTATCCCTTCCATCCCCTCCAACTCCCCCAGCAAACGATCCCTCTGCACAGAAATTTTCGCCAGATTCTCACGCATACGCGCTAAACCCGTTGGACTTAGCGCCTGTATCGCCAAGGCACTCGTCGGACTCGGCACATTATAAGGAGCCTTCATGTTATTAAGGAGTTTTGCAATCGGGCCTGGACAAAACGCTGCGCCGAGGCGGATGGCGGCCATGCCGAAGGCCTTGGAGAGGGTTTGGAGGACGACGAGGTTGGGATATTCGGCTGTGAGTTCGGCGAGGGAGGCGGTTGGGTTGGCGAAGTCGATGTAGGCTTCGTCGAGGATGAGGATGCCGTTCCAGGTTGGGTGGGAGAGGAGCTTGTGGAGGTCTGGTTTGGGGAGGAGGGAGCCGGTGGGGTTGCCGGGGGAGCAGAGGTAGACGAGTTTGACGGTCGGGGATTTGGTGGGAGAGGAGGAGGAGGCAGATGCAGATGCAGAGTCGGCGGACGTTGCTGCTGCTGCTGCTGATGATGATGATGATGCGGATAAGGCGTCCATGATGGCGGGGATGTCGAGAGAGAAGGCTGGTCCAGGGAGGAGGGGTACTTTGAGGACGTTGACGTCGTTGACTTGTGCGGAGACGGCGTACATGCCGTATGTGGGCGGACAGGTGAGGATGCTGTCTTGTCCGGGGACGCAGAAGCATCGGATGAGGGCGTCGATGGCTTCATCGGAGCCGAGACCGACGAAGAGATTCTCGGGGGTGATGGTCTTGGGGGTGTGGGCGTGGGTGTTGCGCAGGTTGCAGAGGAGTTGCTTTAGATGGTGCTGGTGAGGATCCGGGTAACGGTGCAGGCCACGGAGATCGATACCCGAGCCTTGGGAGAGGGCCGCTGAGGGGGAGGAGGAGGAGGAGGTCGACAAGGTTGAGGGCCGGGATGGGGCGTCTGGAGAGGAGGACATGTCGCAGGGGAGAACGGCGGGGCCAAAGGCATTTTCGTTGGCGTCGAGGAGGATGTTTGTGCCGTTTTCTTTGTAGTCGCTGGAGAAGTGTGAAGAGGTCAGGGGAAGTTTGATGGGAAGTCAAATGACAATGAGAATGCGGCCTTGAAGGGGCTTTTATAACTTTCAAGAGGAGATTTGGGGATTTGAACGTACTCTCGGGCGCAACGGTAGGGCTGCAGCGCCAGGATGTTGGGCCGTGCGCATGTTTCGAGGTTGAAGGGCGACATGACGATATTGGACACGTGGTGTGATATATGCGATGGGTTGGTTTACGATGTGTAGTTTGCGATGCGTGGTATGCGACGCGTGGTTTGCGACTTCTTGCGTGCGTGAGACGGATTGCTCAAAGGGGTTCTCGGTAGTCGCAACAACACCAACGCGCGATATACCTATGTGAGGAGGACGTTCGTTGTTCGTTGTTAAGACGTGGGTGCGAAGTGGTATTGCATGCACGGAGCAGGATGCCACATGTTTTGAGTAACGATAAGATAAGAATCCATGCGGCGGCTGTTTGAGTCAATATCTCCGCCGAGGCCGGAGATGACGATGACGGCGACGAATTGTGCCGGACGGCATCGGATCGAGGCGGTGGGTCCGGGAAGAAGCGCGGGAATGCCTGGGTTGGCCCGGTTGAGTGACTCGAGCCGCAGTTTGCATGTCATACATATATTAGGGTACATTTGCACCCTGCACCGCGGGAGGCAGGTTTCGGAGGCGGCCGGGACGAGATGTTGTTGGCAGGCTTGGCATCGCAGCTTGGCAGACTGGTTAGCAGCTCAGGAGCATCATAACGTACATGTATCTTGAGTACATAGACATGCACATCGCTTGCGCAGATTTTGGACATTGAATCAGAGAATCTATGAATCTATCAGTTGGTCTCTAATCTATTTCAACTTTGCCCGTGGCGCACCGGACCAAAGATTTCCGCCCAAGGCATCGCCATCTTACGGAGTAAGTACTTGGTATAGCATCATGCCCAGCTAGCACTCTTCTTCCTCCGCCGGCCAAAACACCCAAACAATCACCATGATAGACTTGATCACCCCCGCAGCCCAAAGCGCACCCTGAATACCAACCGGACTATGGGCCAGTAACCCCCCTATGACCGCACCCCCCAGCAGCAAAACCGGCGCGCTCGCTCTTCGATTCCGTTCCGCATTATCCCACTTAAACAGATCCTGATCCGAGAACAAATCGCAGTACACGCTCGTCAGGACCACACTCGTCAGAGCATTATACTTGAGGGCCCGAGACGTGACCGCCTGCCCACACGACTGGAACGCAATCAACGCCAGAGGCAACAGAACCGTCCAGTCCACAGGAGCCATATCGCCTTCAAGTGTCGGCCTGACAGTCACGATAACGGCAGCAGCCATAGTCAGCGCAGCCTGAGCCGCAAAAGACGCACACAAGACCCAGCGCCGCTTCGGAGAAAAGAACCGGTGGAAGCGCGCGAAGAAGAACGAGCCGATGCAGAACGATAGCAGCGAGATGCCAGATTTGTACAGGCGGGGAGTAATCGGGCGGTAGACGACCGAGGCAAGGCCCAGGCCGACGTAGACGGTATTGCCTGGATCGCATTAGGTATTAAACGGGAAGATGATCACTAGGTAGAGGAGAAAGAAGGAAAAAAGGTGGAAAAAAAAAGGGGGGAGGACTGCTTCTGCGGTTAGGGGACATACCAGTCTGCATGGACACAAAGGAGCCCCAAACTTGAATGGATGCACTATCCAATAAACCCGTCACGACGTAGCATAGCAACAGGATCAAGTCGGCGTGCGAGCGGGATACTTCGGCGGTCATGCGCGTGCGGCATTTGCCTAGCTGGGCATGCGTATCGCCGCTCTGGCCGAGGAGAGGCTGTCGCTCATGATGGCCATGCGCGCTGTTGCCTGGATGCCGAGCCGGAGTGGCAGTTCCGTTCGTGGTCCCGTATCGGCTCATCGTAAAGACGGGTCGGGTCACAAAGTCGGAGGATGTTCTGGAGCTGGCGGTGCTGTCCAGTGTCGTCAGCTGCTGATGATGTTATGGATGGCGAGTAGCTACATACAAGCTACACCATCAACAAGAACAGAGAAATTTTTAATGGGCGGCGAAAAGCGGGAGGTTGGCTGAGGTGAGGTGAGTTAAGTCTGCAGGGCTTGTTTCTCCTGTGGCCGCCGCCTCGCATAATGCATTCCGAATGGCGAATGGGCCATTGGGACGTTGACTTGGTGTTGGGCCCAGTTCTGTGAGAAACAGGTCACAGCTGTCGTGGGACTCGATGGGTCGAGGATCCATCATCCGCGTGTTGCGCCATTGGAGCGATCGGCGGGGGGCAAACGTTAGAAGTTGCATGAAGGGGATGAACATTGAGCGGCATGAACGGGCGCTGTCGATGTTGAAGTCTTGCGGATAGATCATCTGCGGCTCTTGTGTTACTTTTTTATGGACAATGTGGTTTATCTGTGATGGGTTTTAAATAGATACTGATTGGGTTGTAACTTGTGCATGTACTATGATATGTGAGTCCTGGACTCCTGATCATCTACTCCGTATGTACTCCGTAACTAAAGTCCTGAGACCTCAACGTGACATGGGCCCTGGCATCTGCAGCAGCAGCAGCAAACACAACAACACTTTCAAGTTCTAGGTGAGCCCTCTCAACTCCTTGCATCATCATCTCCTTCAGTCTTCAGTCTTCAGACTTAATCCCAAAACTGCAAGTCTTTCGCAGTCATCGGGCGCATAATCATAGCCGAGACGCCCTTCAATCTTACTCGTCGCCATTCTAATTTTTAGGAGCGCGAAGCTTCCCGCCACAGCCAAGTGGCGCACCGCATCTCCTTCCCAAGTCTGGTCTGCAACAGCTGAGTGAGACACAGCGCCGGCACTGCCCTTCTGCTGTATGTACGGAGTACAGGCACCTTGTATGTAGATCCTCGTGTTAGCGCGACTGTGAATACATCAGATGCCAGATTGTGTACTTACAGGCTACAAGTGCCTGCAGAACCAACATGGTCGTAGACTCGTACATACCCAAAGCCGCAACACCAACACCAACAGTGAACACTGTACACACCACCTCAATTTCCGACCGGCTAGACGGCAAGACGATGATGGTGCCATGCGGCCATGGCGTCGGGAATCGGGAGTCACAACGGTGGGTGCGTGTCGCAGACTGAGCACACCAGTGACCAGAGCTCGGTTGGTTTGAACGAGGGAAGGGGCACTGTATCATGGCGCCTGTCCATGACGCACTTATGTCTTATATAATTGTATCAGAACTTTCCTTTTTTTTTTTTTTTTTT
>SRPO01000578.1:0-10630 GCA_018360065.1 Claviceps pazoutovae
GTGGCGAGCCAACAACTCCTAAAGTAGCCAACCGCTCCGAAGGACGTATCTTCGAAGAAGTCGACTACTCCGGAGGAGCTAACCACGTCGAAGATCCCGGGGTGCAATGTCTCCAGGTCGAAAGGTATGCGCCTGGTCGAGTGATATGTGCACGGCCGTGTGACACATCCATCCATATTCATGTCTATACACACATCATTCAGCCAAGCAGCTTCAAAGATTGGATTTTGTAAATTGTCAACTGCCACACCTGTCAATCGCATTCAGTGTCCACATTACGGCATTCTCTGCACCCCGGTCCCCCAGGCCTCTGCACCCTGTTAAGCATTAGCAGGAGGAGGTCGCCCGGCCGCCGCTCCCGGATTCTCCAGAGCCCACTTCTTAAACTTGGGCTTAAACTCCGCCATGAAGGCAGTATCGAAAAGCTCTTCGATCCGATCGACTTTATCGCCCTTGCTGTTGAACCACAGAAAGACGGCCTGCTCGTTGTGGTACGGCCCGAAGGGGGTGTCTCCGTCTGCGACGGCGTAGACTACGGCTGCGTTGTTGGAGGGGTCATGGATGGTGTTGTGGATGGTGAGCTGTTAGTGTTAGTGTTAGGGTGAGTGAGGAGGTCTTGTTTGTAGGGGTATGAAATTGGAAGGTGGTGGTTTGTTTGTTGGACCTTGGTGTGTTTGTGCTTAAGTGGTTTCTTTCTTGGCTTCCTTTTTTTTTCTTGGATGCACACTCGTGACAACGCACCTTGAAGTTGGTCATCATCGTCATCAGACTTGACAACACTGGGTATAGCTGCTCCCGTCCCCGCGCGGGCTCCTCGCAGCTCAGGGGCAGTGGCTTCTGTGTAAAGTCATCGGAGAGGGTAGCGAAGAAGGACTCCATGGTCCAGTCTCCCCAGCCGGCGATGAAGCGCTTCAAGGTATCGGCTTGGATTTCTGTGGGAGGGGACATTGCGAATGGCGTTTGCGGGCGGGAGGAAGGGAGAGAAAGGAACAAAGCTAGCTTAATTTGGTGATACCGTGATACTTGCAGGACAGGCGAGTGAAGGTGCGACGAGGAGGGCAGTACGGGATCAGACTTGTATACTGTAGAATGGGGGCAAGTAATGGACCGAGACGCGGTGCAAATGAGGTGACATCGAGTGGGAAGAATTGGACCAAGTGGTACTTGTGTCTCGGCACAGGCATTATTGCACCGAGACGAGAACTCCCGGCGGTGATACATAGTGCGGAAATTTGCAATTGATTGGAAAAAGAAGGCAGGATAAGCGCAGGCCTCGCCGCATCGCATCATATCGACAAGAAGGTAACAAGTATCACCAATCAAGGGCAGCATGTTGTTATCATGTACGACTTCGCTTTGGGTCATGTACGAGGGGGGAAACGGGAGAAGTCTAGAAGATATAAAGGAATGAGGGTACTTTTGAAAAACAAAAGCAAGCAATGCGTTGAATGGACATAATCTTCCAAATCTTCCAACGCCGAAAAACAAAACCAAATTCACACGGTACACCATGGCATCCATCACCACCACCGCCAACTTCTTCGAATCTATCCCCAGGCCCACCAAGACATACCGCTCCGCCAGCTACGACCGCATCTCGACCCGCCACGGCTTCAACGGCACCGGAAAAACAGTCCTCATCACAGGCGGCTCCTCAGGCATCGGACTCAACATAGCCAAGGCCTTTGCAGGCGCCGGCGTCGCGCGCATCGCCATCCTCTCCCGCTCACGAGCCAAACAGCTCACCGCGAAAGCCGAGCTCGAAGCCGCCTGTCCCTCCACAAGCATCCTTTTTTTTGAAGCCTCAGTGTCAGACACGGATCGCTTCGCCAGTGTGCTGGAAGAGCTAGCCGGCGTGCATGTATTGGTGCTCTGCGCCGCGGCAGTCCACGCGCGAGTTCCCCTGGCGGAACTTTCCTGCAACGATGTGCAGCACGTCTTTGATACGAATTCTGTCTCGACTGTGAATCTGGCGAGGCTGTATACTGCTACGCCGGGGAAAGACAAGACGATTCTGCATGTGTCGTCGGCGGTGGCGCAGATGTGTGCACCGCTGCGGTCTGTGTACGGGGCGAGTAAGGCTGCGGCGGTGCAGGCGATGCAGCATCTGGCGCGGGAGCATCAAGGAACTGGTGATAGAGTTCGTGTCTTTTCATTCCATCCGGGGGCTATCACTACGCCTGCATCAGGTGCTATTTATACTCCTGGCGCGGTCCAGTGGGATGATGCTGCTCTGCCGGCGCATTTCTCGCTGTGGCTGGCTGGGCCGGAGAGCGATTTTCTGAATGGACGGTATGTGTGGGCGAATTGGGACGTGGATGAGCTCGTGGCGTTGAAGGAGAGATTTGCGCGTGATGAGCGCTTTTTGACCATTGGGTTGGTTCTTTGAGGCTTCAAGTGGGATGGGATGACCGATTGTCACCACCGTTGGACATTTCCGCAGAGGAGCAGAGGAACTGTCGAACATCGACTATGTACTGCTGGCGTCGCAGACGCCTAGCCAATAACTCACAAGTAACTACAGTGACATCGACATCGAGACTATTTCCCAGCGCATAAGGCTATTGTTTCATTTGGCGCATTCAGCAGGAAGCAGAGGGAAGAACATGACAGCCCTCACTGCTCAGACTAACATGTCTGAGATGATGTGAGATTATATTAGATGTAGAGCAGGCCTCTCAAGGCTCGGAGGAGGAACGGAGTCCTCCAGAGATCCTTTTGAGAGCCAAAACCGATTATTGTGTGATGATATGAGGTCCGAGGATTTCTCCCGTTCCAAGCCCCAGACTATTCCTCCTGCGCTCTACCTGCTCAACGCTCTTGCTTTTCTCGATTTTTTTGTGTCTTCTTAGATTCTTTATTGTCGCGATGCCCTCATGAGCTCATTGCCATTGCCATAAAATTTAAGTCCTCGTCCAGCACACAATCATGACCACTATGTACATACTCCGTATGACAGGCCCCTTAGTACCTCTACCTTCTCCATGCAACCTGGCGGAGCCTCCCGACTCCCCGAGCTCCTCGGCCCCGCGCCGAAAGAATGGCCCGATCTTTCGCCACCCATCGGTGTAAATCCACGACACCCACTTCATTCACCTACCCGATTGGGTGTTCCCGATCGACTTGTCTCAAACATAATGGGGGAAGGAACCTCCTTCTCCCCTCATGGGACACAGGTGTATGTGGCCAGTGAAGAGGGGCATGTATGTAAATGGACCGGGGAACTTGATGGTAGAATTTGGGTTACTTCGGTACCAGCCATCTCCGGGTACCAGGACCTGACGTAGTAATTTGGTCGGGAAGGCTGGAGAATGACATTCGTGAGACACGAGGTCTATACCTCTCTATTTTAAAGAAAAAGGTCAAGGTGGACGAAATAAAATAACGAAAACACAGAGAGCAAAGAGGTAATAGAATACAGAGAGGGTAGAGAAACAGCATAATGACGGATTTTAAAAACGACACCATTCCCGACATGTCCTGGACAACCGGTTCCAACTCCGGTCTCCTGTCCTCGTCTCCCACCACGCTCGCCCTCACGACACTGGCGACTGGGCTGGCTATTTTCTTGGTATATCTGGCTTATACGCCTTCTGTGGACGCGTTGGCACCAGAATTTACATCCGATACGACGCCATTAATCGGATCATGGGGGTTCTACTCACGAAGATGGTGCGTCTTTTCTCCTACCAGTCCAGTCTCTTTCTTGCCTCTCCTCACAAGCCACAGAACTGATAACGTGCCCACTACCCGTAGGTCATTCTGGCGAGATTCCGTCGCCCGCTCCAAAACCGGCCAATTCAGCTTCTGGCTCGGCAAAAATCATGTCGTCGGCGTATCCGGCGCAGCCGCCCGCAAGATGTTCCTCGACCACCAGAATCTAGACCGCATCAAGGCCTCGCCGCTCCATGGAATCGGCCCCGAGATCGTGCCACCCATTCATTTCGTCCACCAGCCCAACTTCAGCAAAGGCCACAGCTACTTCCAGCGACGCGTCTTAGACCTCATGAAGACGGAGCATCTGGCCTCCCGACTCCATGTCGCCACGCGAGAGGCGCGTACTGTATTTCGCGGCTTCCCCACAAAGCAGACGACACTCAAGGGCACTCGCAGCGGGATTGTGAGCCCCGTGTTTTCCTGCTACCGCCTTGTGCTATCGCAGAGCGTCCGGATGACGTTTTGCGATGAGTTAGCCGACACGCACGAGCTATTTGAGAAATACGTCGCCTTCACACAGGAACTACAGCATCTCAACAGCGGGCATACCTGTGCCGTGCCATGGCTACCGTCCCTCGCGCACACAAAGCGTCGCTACTATCGCTACCGCCTCCAGTGTCTCTTCACGCCGCTCGTGGAGAAGCGCATCATCCAGTCCCAAGACCGCGCTGGCTTCCGCGCAAACGATGCCCTGCAGACACTCATCGACATTGGCGATAAGCCCGATTATATCGTCACCTTTCTCATCAGCATCCTCTTCATCTCCATCGCCAATGCAGGCAAGCTCGCAGGTATCCTTCTCAACATCCTGTGCCAGCATCCCGTCTGGCAGGATCGTGTGCTTTCCGAAATCAACGCCGCAACGCCCCAATTCTGGCCTGCTGATAAGCCTGCTACCCTGGTCGAGAAGCTAGACGCTATGCCCCTTGAGGTCTGGGAGGCGTCGTTCCCGTTTGTTGAGCTGATCATCAGGGAGGCGATCCGTATGCACGTTGCTTTCCCGATGACGCGCCTTAATGTGTCGTCGCGCGCGATTCCTATTCCTGGTACGGGACAGGTTATTCCTTCGGGAAGCTTTGCGGCGTATAATACGAATGATGCGCATTTGAATGAGGAGTTGTATCCGGATCCGCTGCGCTTTGATCCGGAGAGGTTTGAGATACCGCGCGAGGGGGCCAAGACGGAGATGTATGGCTGTAAGTTTACACTGCCTCCCCACTTTGTTTTTTACGTTTCCCTTCCCGTATTTATTGTGAAAGAAAGAAAGAAAGAAAGCAAGAAAGCAACAAAGAAGAAAGAGATGATTAATTGGTCAACTTCTGTTTAGTCCTTGGTTGGGGTAATGGCCGCCATCGCTGTGTGGGCCAGCGCTGGGCTAAGCTGCAACTTAGCATCAACCTCGTCTACGCGGTCGCCATGTACAAATGGAGCAGCTGTGATGCCGACGGCAATGTCCTCCCGCCGGTGGAACACTCTTTTGACCGGGATCGTCATGGGAATCAGTTGGCCCAGGGGGTGTTTTGCAAGTATGAGTGCAGGGAGTGAATAAAAGAACAAAGGGGGAGCCTGCCAGCCTGGAGGTGAAGTAGTGGGCGTGGGAAAGACATTGTTTTTTTTTTATTCTTTATATTTTTTTGACTGACGCGGGGAACTGTTGTAAATACGTATCGGACAATGGGTAGTGACATGATTTTCTGTTGGCGTCAGAGATGAGAAGGTGCTAATAGGCGCACTGCCGGGACGAATGGAGAATATTTTACTATAAAAAGAGGTAGTTGGGATAATAATAAGAACTCTCTATATTGGGAATTGCTCATCTGTAGGTATGTATGTCTGCTGTTCAGTATGTCTGATGCGCGGCGGATTGGCTTCATTCAGCTGGCCGAAGTGGAACAGGTGGTGCCAGTCGAAATAAGAATTCTCGCGTAGCCCAAAACCACGGCTTTCTATCCCCCGTGTCTCTTCCTCTTTTATTAGTTGATAGGTTGTCATAAGTAAAGTGTTTGTTGACTCGTTACCTTCGCATGCATTGCTTACTGCCTGTCTATCGCTTCCCGTAGTATTCCAACACTATCTAAACGAGCAGAACGACCTACCTACGCCGCCCGCCTGATGCTTGCATTCGAACCCTCATTCATTTGTTGAATATTGACGAGATAAGTCAGAGCTTGGAGTAATATATGAGACACCACGGACGATATTCGACCGTGGTACCTACAAGTAAAATGGCTGAACCCAATTACATACTGTCAGGAGGTTTAGAGTTGGTTGAGTGTCCATGGATTTCGTCGCCCATTGTTTTATGGAACGTCGCTATAAGGCTTCCGCTAAAAGATGCTGGATATGCTATCATTATTTACTATCTACACGAACACGACCATAGAACCCAAACCCATTACAGCTCAAAACAGATGCATGCCCTCTTCTTCACACAATCGTAATCCCCTTCACCCCTTTACTACTACCCCCCTGTCTCGGCACAGCAATCCTCAAAACCCCATCATCCATCCCAGCACTCAACCCCCCCTCCTCAACCTTATCCTCGTCGACCTGACTCCCCAAATACACCGTGCGACTGAACTTGCCCGTCTGGCGCTCCCTCAACGAGAAAGGCCCCGACTGCTCAGCCTCCGCCTCCTCCTCCTCTCCGTCATTTCCGACCGATCGGCTAACAACACCCTCAATACGGAGCTCATACGTCCGGGGATCCCAACTGACCTTGACGTCCTCCTTCTTCGCACCCGGAAGGGAAGCCTGCACGGAGTAGCTCTCCGGGGTCTCCACGACGTCAATGTCCGGTGTGAATGACTTCTTGGTCTCATCGCCCTGGGTCCATGGCATGGGGCCGCCCATCCATCGTGGCCCGCCACCGCTCATGTGATGTTGTCGTCCTGGTGCCGGGGACCACGGGCCGGACCAAGCACCGGGCCCATGTCTGGACGGAAAATGTCCGCCAGCGTGTTTAAAATTTCCCCAGACGCTCTGGTATGCTTTCAGCCATGCTTCGTGGGCTTCTTTGTTGTTGTGGGTGGCGTATGGGTGGCTGGGGAAGTTGTGCTGCTCGTAAGGACCCGTGGCCCCGGGCATAGGGTTTTGTTCGCCGGGGCCGGGGGGGCCAGGTACATCGTGTTGGTGTGGATGATGACGCTGTTGAGATGTCTGCCAGGCGAATGGACCCCGGGAAGAAGACGGGCCCAGGGCGGCTAGCCAGCGTTTGTGGGCATCTTGATCTTCACCACAGGCCCAGGGGGACATGTGGTTGGTGTTTCCGGCCATGCCTGCGACGTAGAGCGGGTGAGATGTGTTTGCGTGGGCCATGGTAGCCATGGTAGCGACTGAAATGGAGTTGTGTGTGTTGGCTTGGTTGGAGACAAGAATTGTTGCTTGTAAGTTGGGAGGACTCAGGTTTCTTGAGGAACTTGGATAAGCAGTTATAACCAGTCACCAATCAGACTTTTGGATGAACTTGTGAATCTTGCAGATGTTTTTGAAGAAGAAGAAGAAGAAGAATGGCATCCATGAATTGATCATATTTCACTGCTTTATATAATGCATTTCTTAGCCCAAGTTGAAGTCCGCCGGACTTAATTTGGTAGGCGCCAACGAAGCCGCCCCATGGGTAACTCCCGACTGATATGGAATTTGGCCCCAATCTTCCGAAGCTCCTTCTCGTGTGGCAACCTTCATAACCTCCTCCATAACCTCCGAGAGCCTTGGAGAGTCGGAGTCACACAACCTCCACAACACCAATCACACAAATCACACGGCACATGGAATGTCGGACGCGTTCAACATGAAAGCAATTGAGAGCACCTTTTTAGTCAGAGATGGTTGCAGTCTTGCTGCTAAATGTATATTTTTTTTGCTGCCACAAACGCCGTGTTTCACCGATCAAGGCAGCCGCCAGATTCTGGTGCTGTTTACAGTGGTGCTCCATAAAAACCGCGAAACCGCAAAACTACCAGGCGCATCGTGCCAATCTATCATCTTACACATACAATTAATTACATACCCAATTGAAGCTCTACATATACGTGCACTAAAATGCGCATAAAACACAAACACATTGTCCCGATGCGTCGAAGTGAGGTTACTGCGTATGGTGTGGCTCAAAATGGGCCCCAATGTGGCAGTTTGCGGTCGGTCGTCCCGAGCTCATTGCTCCAAGTTGCCACCCCACGCGAACCAGTCAAATGTGGTGCCGAAAAAAGGATCGCTCTGCATGAGAAATCGATCGTCGAGGAAATCGTCAACGGACTGCATTTGCGTGGCATCTAAACTCTCATTGGGTGCCACTACCGGTAGGATTTCCGTTGCCGGGGCAGGCAAGCCCGGATTGCTAGGCCCATCCTGAACTGGCAAAGCCACCGGAGCTTCTACAATTGCATTATTCGTAACACAGTCAGTATTGGCATGGCAGCCTTGTTGTTACTTTGTTACACCGTTCATGCGTACCTTGCGCGTTCACAATCATCCGAGCCTGCTCCACGATCCTGGTCGTGATACTTTGTAACCGAGCGGCCAGCGCGTGGCGAGAGCCCAGCTTGCCCAGATACAGCGGCAGATGAGCAATCGCTTCCATACTCTTGAGGCTCTGCTCGGGGTTGGCAGTGGTCTTGATCACTAGATCACCCCACAGAGCCCCGAAAGCAGATAATGGGCAGTGCAGGTATTGCCATAAAAGACAGGCGTAGGGCCCCTTGTGATCTGGTATGGCATCTCCGAGGGCCGACAACATGTTGAGCATCTCTTGTGAGGGGTCGATGGACTGCGAGCGCAGCTGTCGGCTGGATACGGTGAGCAGCACGACGAGAGATAGGTATTGGAAGCGAAGTGTCTGCCGACCCAAGTCCACCGCGGCTGCGCCCTTAGCAGTCAGCAGCGGCCTTTCTACAAGAGCGGCCGCTTCGATAACCTGGAGGAGTATCATCATCCATAATCAGCGCGTGTAAGTGTAGATGACCGAGAGACATGGGGAGCAGAATAGAGAAACAGCATGAGCGTAGTACTTACTTCCTTGGCCTGCTGATACCATGCTTCCAACCGCTCCTTTACTTCCAGGACCTTTTCGGTGTCTTGTCCATACAGCGCATGCCACACATCAGCCATGATGCAAGACACAAGGTGCATCTGGTGCAAGTAGTGCGCCTCAAATAAAGCCGGAGGATAGTCCTTGGTGCGCTTCGGTCGGCACTGCATGAGCCGATTGAGTGTAGGCATTGCAATCTGGCTCGACATCTCACGGTGAAACGCGGGCGCTCTGCACAAGATGAGGGCTAACGCTTTATCCAGCATGTTTAATCGCCAAAAGAGCATTGTCCGCATGTCGCTCGTCGCAGTGTCAAGCCGCCAGTGGACAATGCCCAAAGCCTGCAGCATCGTACATGCTTTAGTGATGAGTGACCAGCACACGCAGGGCGTCATGAACTCTTCCACATACGTGGCCAGGATGATTAATGCCTGTATGCGCGCCGGAGACGGCTCAATCAGCAGCCTCACGTCGTTGAACGCCAACCAAAGATTTCTCCGCAACTTGGATAATGTGGTCACGCGATGCGTGTTTTGGGCTTTGCTGTGCTCTACGTAGATGGCGACGCTGTAGAACATGACTAGCCAGCTTCGATCTTGCACCTCCTGTGGCCGGGATGATGCTAATTGCGCGTAAACCTCTGGAGGAATTGTAAAGATCAAGAGCTCCTCTTTCTCCAGTATCAAGTTGAGATCTGCGTGGAATCAGCCACATCAGCATACTACCTAGACAACCACTTGCCAGATTCAGCTCGTGTCATTGACCTACTGTCTAACCAGCACCGAGTCTGCGGCTCGCTAAAGACGAAGAACTCGGCAATGGGCGCTTTGCTGAGCTTTTCAAACGCCTCAGAGCCCTGCCAAGCTTCCGTGTATTCCTCCAACAGCTCGGCAATCACTCTGACGGATTGGTGACTGCGACTTGGAATGATCTGCTGCAGTCGATCGTACGCCGTCTCCGTGTTATCGACACCTTCACATGGACGTCCTGTGGCTTGATCCGAGATGCTCTGTGGCGTAGTATTTGAAGAATACAAGGCGCTTCTAGTGACATCTTGATTGGCTCGGTTCCGTCTTCTCGTGCGATGAATGACTCCCGATCGAGAATAAGAGCAAGCGCGGCCCTCGGATGTGCAGCGACGGCATCCTGCGAGATGCCGTGAGCACCCAATCTGTGCTCATGATTTGCATTAGACATAGAGACATAGATCAGACCCCTGAGATAATCAGATGGACGAGATGAGACGAGAATCCAAAAGTTCGGACCTTTCGTGAGTGGCAGGAATCACACTAGACGTGGTCGATTAGCCATTTTGCCTATGCTATGTATGCTTCGGGCACGTCGCCGAGTCCACCACTCACAGAATACTGTGCGTAGGATTCCGACATTGCTCCGAATAAGCTGCATCGGTCGGAGGAGCGATTGGAGAGGAGGTTAGTGACAGGAGCATGCACGGAACAAGAGAGACGAGACGAGACGAGGACAAGGCCCCGTTCCGCAGACGGACAATGCGGGAGTTGCGGGTTTTATGTGTGAAGGGTGCAATTGGGGGGTAGGTACTCTTGGAGCGTTTGGTGGCTTGGCTGTCAACTTCCGCGACTTGGTATGTATTCTTAACTTCCGTGTATGTATTCGATTTTCGCAACCAACAAGATGACTGCAGCTGTCTGCCATTCGTTGCGATTCATGTGGGGCCACCATCTGGTGCTAGACAGGCTATGACAGCCCCTGCAATATCTGGAACCTCACTGTGCATTGGGATGGCGGGGGTGCCGCAGAATATCTTCCGTAACTTGTTGTTGTTGTGTATTTAACACCCCTGCGTCCCGGTTTTGGGCATACTAGGGTGTGCAGGGCTAATCCCCGGGTAAGGGTTCTACTAAA
>SRPO01000579.1:0-10598 GCA_018360065.1 Claviceps pazoutovae
GGTGGTGTTTTTTTTTTTTGAGCAGCGGGAGGGAGAGGTCCGTGTTATAGAGAGTATTTCCTGCTCAAAGGGGTATGTATGCACATACACAGCGACTTGAAGCCTTCTTGGAGGGATAGATCATGAAAATAGGCGCGTACATCCTTAGACGCAGAAGCTCCATCGCGTTTCCTTTCGTGCCGTGGTGTGTTTTGCAACAAAGTAGTCCCGATTTCCGAATCACGATGACTCAAAAATTATGAACGACTTATCGGTACCACCACTTCACAGCTTTCAAAACGGAAGCTACATAGCTGCCCAGCAAAGGGGTGATAAGTCTTACGCCTTTCTGTCGCCTTGTTCCATCAATTTGCCCTGAATATTCTGTACCTCGTCGCGAAATGGGCTATTTCGGACAAACAATCGGGCTTCCAAATTGAGCAACGCAGTGATGCGGCGGGCTCAGATGACTCGCGCGATAAAGCTCACGGCATCAGCATCTTCCAATGTTTCCCAACGTATGCTGCAGAGATCTAACTGGCGTTGCGATAAATATGATGTAGCGCTTGCAAACAGGTAGGTGCTTGCTGACCGTTTCTATCATGACCCCATTAATAGCCATTATAGAATGATAGAGGGCCGCGATCCCAGTGAAACTGGCGCTTGGAATAAAAATTTGTGCACTCCTCACTGCGACGCGACGTCTCGTTCATGGAGTTCAGAACAACGGTGAAGTTGGATGTTATGTATGTACTGAGGTAGGGCTCATACGCTCTACGCCCATGAATGTGCCGTTGCATCATCGTCTCATCGCTAGTCTTACTTTCCAAGCTCAAGACAAGCCATTCATGTCTCTCATATGCTTCGTGGTTAGGGACGGCTGGTTTTGTTCAGTCACTTAGTTATATGTAGTAAGCACTTAGCAAACACTTAGATAATGTCATTATGTGGTAGGCAAAATGGAAGACAAGTTTGCGCCGTATAATGATACACCACAAGTCCCTCGTCGCTCTCAGATTCGTTCTCTGCTTTCTAGCGTGGCCCATACTGTCTTACATGGGATTTCTCTCGAGTCTCAAGCAGCCAAAAGAAGTCAAAAGCCACACATACGATAAAACACCGACTCCCTCACATTATTTCCGCCTTTCCAGCCAGCAATAGCCGTCTCAATTGCCGAGCGCCATAGCTTTTATCAAATGAAGTTATTGGCGATGGAAGGTTTTGCTTCTGTGTCGAGCGTTCGGTACAGCCTGCCATCCAAGCAAAGTACCTGTACGAACAGGTTAAGCTGCTATGTAGTCCCAAATCGCCATCAATTGGTCTGAGTTTTCGACTGAGATGGAGCTCAACTCATTTTGTGGTGTGATGGAGGTTCTGGATGTAGCTGGCGAGAGCCAATCTGATGAACTGAGCTCCATATCCTGACGGCAGCAATAGATTGCTCTTCGCGCAGCTGTTTACGATACTTTCAGGAAATCCACATTTCCCGTTTCAGATCTCATTTTGTGATCTTCTTGTTCTCTCCATGGAGCTGCCTTCATGATTCTTTTTGCGCGCCGTTGTTTCTTCCGGAGGCGTCCGAGGTTAGTTGGGGTATTTTTCGTGAAAGGTGATCTTGATTTTGCCGGACAGTTTTATAACGCTGGCGGAGTTCTCTTGTCTCGAGATTCCACGATTTCCCAAGGACTTGAGCTTTCAGATTCAGATAAAGGTACATGAATCCTTATCAAGCCACCTACGTATAAGCCAAGATCCCGTCGTCGATTATCCCAGGATTTGCTTCTTTCTCGATCTTTTGCGGTAGAGAACAAAAGATCGAAGTTGACCGAACAATCCAAAAGGGTTCTAATCCACCGGGTGGGTTGAAACTTATTGTCTCCCCGGCGTGGAGCTCCTTGGCGGCCACGATCATAAAGTCCCATAGCTTGTTCGCCTGGCATGAAAGATGCGGACGATACGCGCTGTTTTCGGACTGGTGAGCATGGCATGTGCCGCTCCCGAGACTTGGCTCTGGGTGGGCGATGGGATCGTTCTGATGCCGCTGCTCTTGTGTTGAGCACTTGGCATAAGATTGCCATCCAAGCAAAGGACCTGCAAGGAAGGATTCAGCTGCATCTGAAGTTGACTTCAAATTGCTCTCACTGATCTGACTCCCACTGCGATGTAGCCCAACTCATTTTGTGGTGTGATCGACCTTTTGGCGATCATGACCGGTCTCATGAGTACTACTGTCATGGATATACGTGACATGTAGAGTTAGGGTAACGTATACGGTTCATATCCATCAATACATGTGGAAAGAGCTGTTGCGTCGCCCTGTCGTTCTCGAAACCACCAATCGAAGCTATTGCTGTAACATCAATTGCCCGGAACAGCAACGTCAGCGGCGAATTCAATGCTTGCAGCTTGCTTCATCCTGATTGGTAGATCGACACTCCTTTACCCAAATCGTCGAAGAGATTTGCGTAAGCAACACCGAGTCCTTCATATGACTGTCTTCTGTCAGCTACATCCGTTTTACTTGATGGCTATCATGGAATTTCTCACTTGAAGGTTTGGCCCTGAAGTCTTTGCTCCCACACCAAACACTTGGTGTAAGATGCCATCCTAGCTAAGGACCTGCATAAATGGGTTCAGCTGCATCTGAAGTTGACTCCAAATCGCCCTCAACTGAGCCGAGTTCAACTGTGATGCGGCCCAACTCATTCCGTGGTCAAGGTTCTGATCTCTGAACGTCAGAGTCAGTTGGCAAAGGACTTAGGTAATTGGCGAGCTGCGTGGGCTAGTTGACCAACGCTGGAGCAAAGGCCTGTGCGATGTAAAGATGTAAGCTCTCACCCAGGGCGTAACGAAGATGGGCATAACGCTTCAGAAAAACAATAAAGTTTCAATGCAGGAGAAGTGTGGAAAATAAGGTAAAGAAGCCATCTGGAAAATGTCGCGTTCCTCGCAGCTTATATAGTTGTGGCCATCAAGACGAGGGATACCCAGGTACTCACACGAACGCAATGCACCGAGCTTTGGTGAAAGAATATGACAGCTGTTTCTAAATATGGAACTGACAGATTCTCGCCAAGCCGGAAGATAGGGTCCTGAGACTGCGGCTGATCTGACTAGTTACAATAAGGCAAGAGGAGGGTGTTCTTGGTACAATCCCTAGATAGGTAGCTCGATATCAGCCGTTCGCCAAGAATGACGCTTTGTAGTGATCGTCAGAAAGGAGAGGGCACATGACAGCAGACAGCGACCTTGGCGCCTCGGAAAAGCATTGTGCGAAGGACACACGAGCTTGGCATGTGAAGGGAGGGCCCCAGCAGCGGCGGTATGATGAATTCAAGGTTCCTCGGTCCGGACTTCCGCGGTGGCACAGACGTCGGTGGATATGGGGTGTAACCTCGAAGGGCAATTTCGTCTTGAATGGCAAGAGATGGCGGCGTAGCAGGGAACCGTCGATACGAACGCGAATGTGTATCCAGCTGTCCAGCCCCGTGATGGACGACGATAAGATTTTGAGTCGCGCTGAATGCTGTCTGCTTGGCACATGCGTCCGTCATACGTCGTACCTACTCCGGGACCCAAGCGAGAGGCTTCCGCTCTGTCCTCCCGAACTAAGACCTAGGCGCCGTGGTCGATGTATCCGATCCAATGATGGGTGATGCGTATATCGCTCTTACTGTAAGATGGATTCTTGATGTTAGAGAAAATGACGAGTCCGTAATATTACGCCACTTCGCCAAGGTCCCAAAGAGGCAACTAGAAGGCAACCAGAACAGGAGTTTCAGCGAGTTCTCTGTCTCACGACATCAACGTCAACGGCGGCTTCGCAGAGTGTGCCGTCCAAGGAAAAGTCGTTGATCGATTTGGCCTTGCAGAAACATCGAGCCATGGCGTGACAAGCTATGTCTGGGTTCATATTTGCTTTGTCCTCTCTCAAAGCCACGCATGACTCTGGAAAATTCCAACGCCGTAATAAAGCAACAGACTGCACCATGTCCTCTTTTTGCAGTTCACAGATATACTCACATGGACGAAAGCAAGCTGAGTACCCAACTAGTTGATGCGTAAACAATCGGGAAGTACAAAATGAGTTGGGAGGAGAGATCAGATACTGCTTATTAGGAGGCCTCAATTACCATGTTATCGACCTAGTACAACTCTCGTCTACACCATCACATGCTTGATCGTCAAATCGAACCCATCTATTCTTCAATGTAATCTGCGCGAAGGTCAAAGATATATCGATTATAAGTTGCTGAGGAAGAGCAACAAAGCTGTAATGGTGTCTTGCGACTTGCGAGACTTTCAAGACATCACGAGGCCAACGATACCGTGCCAGATCAGCCCACGTACAGTGACAACTTGGGAGTAGCAAGTGTCAGCACGCGTTGTAAGATGCGTGTTCCGTTCAACTCAGTGTCAGTGGCCGGGAGTCTACCTTTCTCTTCCAACGTACGTGAGCTTCGTTGCCAGCGAGGGGGTCAAGAAGAATATTGACAGGCTGTATCGCTTCTGAACTTCGAGAAAATCATTTCTTGGTGTAAGCTTCAGCAACAAGAGGACACTAGTCCATATTGGTAGCGCCTTCGACGACGCCCACAATGTTGTAGCGCTTGGAGAAAAAGGTATTCCAATCGTTCAAGGTTTCTTTCTCCTTTTCACTCAAATCGTGCCATTCTGGCCGGACATCCTCAGGCTTAGTCGAGGTCATTCCCAACGCTCTTGATGCGTCCTTTCCCGCGAAGACTGTGTGTTGATTAGCACTTGTCAAGCACGCACGCACACAAAGTCGAAAGAGCATGAGCCGTCTTGTCTTCTCTCCGTACCATTGTATGAGCCTCCGGGCTGGTAGGCTGAGTTTCCAGTGACGTCGTAAACCTTGCCCTGTATTCGATGGTTAGTTGGTGGTTTCTCAGCCCAAGACAATTGGCATCGGCTTGGTATTTCCAACGTACCTTGATGGCAACGTAACATGTGCCACCCTCAGTTCCTATCGCACTTAAATCAGTATCAGCACTAAATTCCGCGTTCTGGCTGTCCCGAGAGTTTTGCACGCGCAGTCCCGCGATGAACCAGCCTGATGATCTCTTCCTCCAACTGTAGGTACGCGTTCATGTGCTCATCCGTCTCGAAAGCTCCAATGCAAGGCAAATGCAGTAAATTGAGTTATCCATCGGAAGCCTTTAGAGGTTCAGCCTCGCCGCGCGCCAAGCGAGGCGCATCCAAGATGTAAAGACATACCGTTTGCTTTCGCGAGCTCGTCCTTAGAAATGGGATCGTCCTTTGGAGGGTTCAGCTGAACCGAAACTTTAGGCTCGAATCTGGACGCCATGATGCTGATATTCCTGTCTTGTCTCGGAAATACTGTTAATTTTCCCCTTTAGTGATATGGCAAACGTTGAGTTATGGCTTCGTCTCCTGCGGCAAAGGTCGAGTTGTATCGTGGCGTCGATATGTACTCCGCTCGGGATCATCATCGTGGCAATCGTGCCAAGCAAGCGGGTCAAAGGTCACATTGGGACTAGCGCAGCGTCGATTTTCCAGCACTACTCGGCCACAACTTACAAGTGACATTCGTCATTCGTCAAACTCTCCATGACGACTCCCACCGCCCGGCTCTGTCGCAAACAGCTGCGCAATCACCACCGACAATCATGTCGTTCGCGGCTATAGCTTCGCTACGGCCTCTTCGGAGCACATGTTCGCGCCATGCGACAACGTCGGGATTGCTCTCGGTAAAAGTCCAATCCGCATCGACGACATTGACGTTCCGAGCTGTCGTCTCGCTGCCGCAAACCCACCAGAGACGATGTCAATCTCAATCCAGCACGCCACGGAATGGCACTCAGCCGTCCAAGAAACAAGGTCAACCGCAGATCAATTTTCGCCAGGCTGCAGGACGTACCTTGGGAGTTACTTTGAGAAATATTGCCGTTGCCCTCAGTCCTCGCGGCATCCGATCTGCCTTCAGGGATGCGCCCGTGCAAACGAGCCTCAATATCTTCTTGTAAGCTCAAGTGCCTCTTAAATTGAGTTATCTGTCACGAAGGAACTAGTTGAAGATCATACATGCGTATCTTCCCCTTTCATGCTTTTGAGGCCTATGAAACTGATCAGCTTCCAAATACATGTAGGCTCGTATTGCTCGCAGCCGTCTCTTATTTCGCCATCCGCTCTTTCGTCCCCGCATTCTACAATCCTGAACTCAGCCGATTCCCCGAACCCGTTGCCAATTCTCTGAGGAAGGCATTATACTACTCGAACTACTACCCGGATCCCAAGTTAGCGCTCAAATTTTACAAACAGGCCATGAGGCAGGCTACTGAGGTGGGGTTGGATCCCTTCTCTGACGAGTTTCTTGGCATTCGCATCCAGGTGGCTGCATGGTTGGAGAAGGTAAACAATTACCAATCGTCAATCGACGTGCTCGAATCTGTGTTGCGGGACTGTAACAAATGGATCGCCACTATGGACAAGTCTGTTTCCGAGGGCAGAGTCACGGAAGCAGGTCTACTCAAGCCGGAATTTTCGATTGCGCCCTCGGAGTCCAAAGCCGCTACCCAGAGTACTGACGCTCCCGAGACAGCACAAGGCACAGCACAAGCAAAGAGCGAAAAGGAGCCCAATGTCGTAGTCGAGACCCTATGGCGCAAGAGACAGCGGTTACTGGCCAAGGCTGTGGCCACTGCAGTGAAGCTGGGTGAATTGTACGCAACAGACTACGTGCAAGAAGACGAGAAGTCACACGAGTATCTTGTATGGGCCGTGGAACAGTCGCTCAAGGAGTTCAGAAGACGCGCAGGCGAGGGTGCCAAGCCCGGCGAACAGGCATGGCTATCTGCGATCGAACTAGGCGCCATCATGGAATCCCTAGGCCGAGACTACGAACGCCGGTCGCAATTCCAGCTCGCAGTCCCCCTATTCTTCCAGGCCCTCAAGGTCTGCGATAGCCCTTGCCATCGCGCCGTCATCATGAATAACCTCTCCGCATGCTTCGCGCAGCAACAGCAGGAGCAACAAAAACAGCCCACGGCTACCCCCGACGCCAGCGAAGCCGAACTATCGAAAGCCATCCGTGCAGTCCTTTCCGTGCCGGGCCAACCGGCCGCCGCTGTGCCCCAGACGAGGTCAGAGTGCCTCGATGCGGCCCTAAACTGGGCTCAGCAAGCCCATCGTCACAGCCAGGACGTCAAGAGCGAAGCCAGAACCGAAGAGTGCGATGAAGCCTGTGCCGTCGCGCTGTGTAACTGGGCTGACGTGGCTGCCATGCTGGGAAAGAAAGATCTCGCACGGCAGAAGTATGAGCAGTGCATCGCAATGAGTGACAAGATGGGTTTCAGCAGTGGTGCTGAGCACGCCAGGGATGGCCTGGCCAATTTGTCGCCACCTTCGCAGTAGAAAAAGTGAGCATGCCCATTGGACTATATACCAATGAGGGCAACAAGCGAAAACTAGTACCAACATTTGGCGAGCAAGCGCGTTCAGATACAACACTTGTGAATATTAGCGGGACATGGTGTAGAGATCCCAAAAGCGGGATTGCTAAAACCTTTCTTCGCGGCATCTATGTATAAGAGATGGACTACTTGGAGTGTAACTGTGTAATTCATTACCTGTGAGCAGCGAATTCGACACAAATAACAGTGCGTGACATCTATGCCATAATGAGTAATGGTCGCGTTCTATCCGCCTCCCAGAGAGTCCCTTTCTGCAATGCTTGTTCTGGGGCTCCGCGTCATTGTACGGTTCGTATGTAATGATATGAATGATTCTTCCCCAATTAAGAGAGCCCTTGTGGCATGGAATGATTCTAACACGACAGCAGACGTGTCGTTGACGTTGGGTCCGCGTAGTCTACAAGGCACACATTGGAAGCATGGAGCTAGCAATTCGTCTAAAATCTCTATTCGGAGATTATGTCACGGCCATCAAATTGCTTCTGCCGTGTGTCAAAAAGCGCTCAGAGAAATTACAAAAAAACATCAATCCTGATTCCTTCCAAACCAAATGCATGCGCCATGTCTCCATGATGGACCGATTAAATAGAAAGCCTTTACAGGTTCGCACATTCGTTATTGTGCAGTCTTTTGTCTCTTTGGTTCCATACCATCCCCCGCCAAAGTCGCCTTGCTGCTGGCACCGTTTCCTTGGCCGCCGGCGTTCGCCGGTAGATCAAGCAACGGAGACCTTGCTGAGCCTGTGGTAGAGCCATCTCCTGCCAACGGCCGCTTCATTGTTGGTGGTTTATAGCTGCTTCTATTCGCTAGTGGGCTTCCTGGGCCGCCTGGTGCGCCGATCCGTCGAGTGTGATCCAACGAGGGGTTCGTCAGACTTCCTCCCGTTATCGAACCCCCAGGTCTGACTGATGTAAAGCCACTAGCGTTCGATACCGGTGCTAATACAGATTGGCTGCTTGGTGTTGGAGCAACATGTTGCCCGTTTCTGGCCAGCGGCTTCGATGAAGAATGATCGATGCCGGGAGTTTTCCTGATGGATGGACTTTCGGCTTTCGGGTTGAAGAGCTGCGAACTCGCAAGTACTGGCTCCTTGGCCTCGGCGCTCCTTGCGACCGCCCTCGCTGAGAAGAAGGCGACCGTCTCTGCACAGCCGGCATTTGGTACCGGTGGAGCTGCCATGGCATTCACACCCGACGGCTCTCGGCTCGAGTTTCCCGGCTGCATATGCCCAGTATTGGGTGTTTTTGGTGGACGCAAAGCAGCCCCCCCCGAAACAACTGACCTCGAGGGTTGCTGCTGGCCTACAGCTTCTGTTTGCGCTTGCGCCTGACCCTGCGCCGGTCCGTTGGAAGTTTGCCTCGAGTGTTGTTGTGCCTGCGCTGGGGCAGGGTTGGGAAGTATAATTTCGTCGGGGTGGCCTTCTTCCGACACGCAGAAGTCGGCCTCGTCGAGTTCTACTGATATTCAGCTTCGATATCTTCGAATCCATCAGAGGAGAGCATACCACCGAGGTAATCTTCGAAAGACTCCGTCGGGTCCAACTTGAGGACAGCTGGAGCTGGCCCTAGCCCGTTGGCAGTGTTCCTACCACCTGCCCCCGTTGGCGGACCCTCAGGCAAGGGCACATCTCTCTTTATAAAATCCGAATGTCTGTGAAGGTTGTCCTGATCAAACTTCCTCACCGGCTGTGCCTTGACCTTTGTGACTTGTTTCACGAAGTCTGTGTCGTAGATACAGTTACCGAGAACGTTTCCAAAACTTCGCAAGGCCCGCTTCATTCCGTCTGTCGTGCCCTCTTTCTTTGCCTTCTCGAAAGCGATGGCTTTTCCCTTGGCGTTCTCTATGGAGCCGTAGCCGATATCTTCATGATATGTGCCATCTCGAAGCGTGATTCGCACAATGACAGATAATCCTATGCTGACTCGCTGAGTTTGCGGGTTTTCATCGGCAAAGTCGACCTGAATGTTCTGTATTGATGATGACCATCCGTTGAAGCCAAAAACTTCGTTGGCTAGACCGATCACCTTTTCTGCTGTCAGATAGTGGACGCGCGAACCGCCCGGCCCAGAACGTGAAGAGATGTACTCGGGGCCAAGCTGTTTGTCGAGTTTCGATGCGATCGAGGCGATCTCCTTGGCTGTCCACTCGGATACCCGTGGCCTCTTCTCCTCGAAGGGATTCGCCCATGCAGTGTGTTGATCGCCCGGCCTGTGCCAATCATTAGCAGTGCGTACTTGGAAGCCAAACGCGGCAAGACGAGAAACACGCACGCAGGCATAGTTCAGCCTTTACGTCCAGGTGCTGGACGATCATCCAGTACGAACAGATAAGGATGTATCCAGCAATGGGCTAAGAAAAAAACTGAAGGGAAAACTAAAGCGGCGATTTAATATGGCATGAATCCAGGCAGGCAAGTCAAGAGGTACATATGTCGTCGGAATTTGGGAGGGTCGTGCGCTTGAGGTTAGCGTTCAATCAGAGGCGTTCCTGCCGTATGGTAGCTGTCGCGTCTCGCGCGACTCGCGTCCGTATCGTGAAGTGGGAAGGCGCGATCCCTGCCTGCCGCCTTCGGACGGGTGAGCACGTGACGGTCAGAGGGGCGAAGTACTCCGTACTCATGTACATGACAAGTTGTTTGTTTTCAGTCTACCTACTCTGTAGGTACATACATAATCCGTAGTCTGTACATGCTTTATACATAGGTGGGTAATAGCCTCAATACTCTTGTACATAGGTATTACATTGATAAAACCTTCCCCCGCGCAATTACGCGGGAAGAATCATTATGCGTCTTGTGCCTGGGCTACAAAAGTCCTCCCTCTCGGGATTCGCTTCAACATGATTATTGAAGACGTCACAGAGCAGGACGAGCATGGAATTCCCACGCCAACGGGTACCATGAAAAAATGTTCTGCGTTGAAAAGCCTGCTTGCTACCGCAAGCTTTATTATCTACATGGTGATGAGAAGTATGTGCATTCACAATGCCGCCCGGTAGACATGAGGGAGAAAAACAAAAGAAACATGAATCATGGCACAGAACGGCATGACCATAAAAGGGCAGGGAAAAAAAAGAGAAAGAAAGAAAGAAAGAAAGAAAGAAAGAAAGAAAGAAAGAAAGAAAGAAAGAAAGAAAGAAAGAAAGAAAGAAAGAAAGAAAGAAAGA
>SRPO01000058.1:0-95674 GCA_018360065.1 Claviceps pazoutovae
TGCCTTTGGCGACCGAGATGTAGGATATTCTTTGGGGAAAACTGGCTTGTATTTAGAAGAACCCGGGATTAGCCCTGCACACCCTAGTATGGCCAAAACTGGGACGCAGCGGTGTTAAATACACAACAACAACAACAACAACAACAACAACAACAACAACAACAACAATATAAAGTCGCGGATGGCCCCACAACGCGGCGCCGTCGTGTCGACAACACGAATCTTCTGTCGTCACAGCTTTCTTTGAATGCCAGCATCGCGACCTCGACTTTGAAGCTATACAAACTACCCTTCCATCGCTTTCTCAAGTTGAAAATGAAGTCTTCGTCATCTTAATTATCTCAGCCATCTTTACGCACCAGTGAGGCGCTGGCCCGCGCCGCAATTCGCGCGATTCCAGCTTATTCGAGCGTCTTGATAGCAACAATAGGGCCGTAAATTGTAATGCCATCGCCAACACTGCCCTCGCGATCCAGAACGGCAATGGCACCGCAAGACAGACTGTTTCTGTTCCAAGTTCACGCCGACAGCTATTGCGACGCCAACGACAGCAATCACAGCGCTGTCGCGGCCATACTCAGCTCACCAACGGCGTCTACACGCCTCGCAGACGCCCATACCTGTTGCCACGTTGCAACAATGCCAAATCATACAACAGCAGCAGTAAGCTTATGGGAAAGTATCCACTCTGCTGAATTGCAAGGTCTCGCAGCCAATTCTCGCGATATCAACGTCAACAGCGCCAGTTGCCAGCTTTTCCACCACCTCAAGGCTCAACCGCTCCAGTAGGTGCCGTTGCAGAGTCTGCAAAGCCGTCACCAGCCCCAGCCTCGTCCTTCAAGCAGTTATGGGTAACTTTCATCTTTCAACGCTTGGGTGGTCGTCACCCCAGCTACATACGAAAAAAAGATGCGGACTGCCCGGCCCAGCTCGTACGTAGCTATCACGAGCTTTAATTTCAGACGCCGAGCACGCCTTTTGGAGTCGACGACAGCTTCAGACGTCGCGGCCTCTATCAATTGACACTCTCTCTGTAGCATCGTTCCTGAAAACGCGTCGTCCATGGCCTCCGGCGCGGCAATCCGGCTGGTCCGTCGGTACCTAGTATGCTGTACGATATATGTAGTAGCGATCAGTTGGGATCAAATGACACGGCCAATACGGCCAATATTGCTCATTTTGGATGAGATTTGAACAGCCAACCCGAACCCAAGACAGCTTTTTTTCACCGCTCCCATGTTCCATGAAAAGTGCTTTACATACATAGTTCGCCATCCAAACTTGAGCCCTTCCAGCACGGGCGCTCAGCACACGACGGCGAAAGGTACAATGCGAGATGGGGTGAACAACACCTTCATTGACTGCGCTATATACGCTAGCAGGGTACAAAGGGGGACTATACCGTTTTAGGTAGTCTAGGGTGGACGTGGAATAGTTCTTAGGGGGGACGTCAAGGTTTCCCCACCGTGGTCGAGCAAGCTTTTCTTCTTCTTCTTCCCCTCTGTGATTCCTGCAAATCGCTTATCGCTTTTCAAGAAAGGCTCTGAGAGATTCCGACTCGAGCATGGGCCTTGCCGAGCCGAGCCGTGACAGAGCAAAAAAGAAAGGTTCAGCTTATGAATATGGTGTTGTGTTTTTTTTACCATACACAAGAGGTTGGCTTATTGGACCGCGGTTATGTACCACATTACACGCCGTGCATGGACAACATTGTGAAAACGCAACGCGCCGTTGCACAAATACAAAATGCTGAGAAGAGTACCTAGACAAGATCGGCAAATGGGTGATATGACTCGGCTCGGCGAATAGGTACCTGTGATAGCATCGGCATCAACTCAACAATCACGGATTCACGGATGCAATGCCTGATATAGGTAAATTACCCCAGACGGTGGCCTGGCCTGACTCAAAAGATACCTCGAGGTACCTAATATATGATTCGCTCAGCAAGGTACATAGGATGCGCGGATCCACCGAGCTGGGGGCGTTTATTTGGCAAGCTGAGCAGTGAGGTCGAAGGCCGGATATCGGACTCCCCTGTTAAGGTACTTATTCCAGGGAGGTCTCTTATTGAAGGCATGTATATCATGTATGTATGTACCCTGCTCCGTACTTCTTGGTATGGTGAAGCTGGCGATGGGCATTACTGCCTCCGCATAAAATGTTATGGGAAAGGGTCAAGTCTACATTTGGCATACTCTGCTGCTGCACGGGGAGGTACTCTATGACCTGTCCCTACGGACTGCATTCTGCCGCCAGGCTGGATGCAAAGTCACGTGTACGCAGCTGCTGAGGAAGGAAGTGTTGTGGCTTCTCACGCTGATCTTAGCTGAGCCGGAGCCGGCGCCGCGGGATAAGGATAGGATACATACGTGTGAATTGAGCTTGATATGTATGTACTCCGTAGCGAAAAGGTTGGGGCAGAATATCCCATCGCGCGCCGTTGACAATATGCTTTTTTCGCGGACTCGTTGAAGCGCCACTGGTGGATAGTCTGAGCTGAAGGGGGCCCCCGACTTTCAATTCGTTGTCCCGTTTTGGGCAAAGCTCCTTACTAGCTTTGATTCGGATTCGTTAGCGTAAACGGCGGCACTCGTGGAATGTGCCGTGTAGGTAAAATTTCCACGTTCGTTTGCTGTGAGTCTGTGAGGTACAAGCACAGCCTACGGAGTACAGGCTACATACTTCTGGAGCATACATTACCCGGACCAGCAAACACCGAGCATACATGCTTATTTCCACCGAGAGGGCTCTGTGGGTGGGAATACTCGGCTCCTGTGATCACTGATACATATTGGTGACTTACTGGCTGTGGGCTATGTATTGGACATAAGATATATACAGGCATTGCTCCGCGGAGGACGGAGATGGGCCAAGTGGACGGCGATAAATATGTGGTGATTCAAATTGCTTTTCATTTAAAAAGTCAAGAGATGCTCATTGGTAGATGCCGGGGACATGGGAATAGCCCATAGAAATCATGCCATTAATGTCCGTTGAGTACCCCCGTTCGGCGTCCGCCCGCGGGACTCGGGAGCTGAACAGTGAGAACCCGTAGACGAAGCGAGGCGAGGGCGAGACGACTTGACATGTTTGCATGGTACCTATGTATGTATATGTATCAGGCCGATTGTGTGCATGTCTACACCTCCCAATTGCCTTGTCAAGACGTGGTGCCATCTGATCTTGAGATTGTACTGCGTGCAAGAGTCGCGGACTTGGATTTGCGTCTCACGCCCCGTTTCGGGCTGTCAAGTCACACTAGCGAATGGAAAAGATCATCTGCAATAAAACTGGGATGAGAGACGAGAGACGAGATAGAAGTGCCATTCTCGGCGGGCAACGGGCTGCCGCATCGTTGGGAAACCCGAAGACGATGCCGACGAGTCGACGACGCACCTTGATGATGCAGCATGTTCAAGAAAAGCCACGACCGTGAAAAAAGAGCCTCTCCGATGCATACTACGGGATCTACAACTCCTAAACTGGCGAGGCATGTTTTTATTTCCACCAAGGCTTTTCCAAGACCCAAACTGCTGTTGCTGTTTGAAAGTTTCTCCGAACGGGCGCTGTGGACCAGCGGAACCGGCCTAGAACGGCACCATCGCGCAGCCACCTTTTTCGATAGCGAGACCGGCGCCATTGTCTTCCATTTGCAAGGAAGAAAGGCAGATACATCATACAGTGTCTTTGGGCGCACTGTGTGGACAAAGGGGCGAAATTTCCAATGCGCTTCGGGCGACCGCTAGGGCCACAGCCCACAGGTGACAGCCCCAAGACTCTTGGGGCAAGAGGAGTGAGAACAGTGCCGGGCTGATCAACTCCTACAAGCCATCAGAGGAATCCAAGGGAGAAGGGGGTAGCCAGTCAGCCATCCGATTTGTTGCCGGACGGCGGAGCTGCTTGATTGTTGCGCCCGTGCTGTAATTAGTAGTTCGGGAAGCGTTCCAGACATGTCCATAGCAGTGTTTGTGTGTTTATGTTCCAAGACTGAGGGTGTGATGGGAAATAATAGACTTGAGCCTGGGTTTTCTTCTGGCCTAGGATGGTTCTTTTCCCCCTCTTTGTTGAAGCGTCCGGTACATCACAGCTGAGGCAGCGCGAAAGCGCGTTGAGAAAGCCAGCCTCCACGGCGCAGGGAAATAAGGAGAGGAGCGCAAAGTTTTGGAGCCATCGCCGAAGCTGCAAGCACGTTTGGAGGGAACGACTAGTTCGTGCTCGTCCTTCGTGTCACGGCCCACGGGCCACAAGGATCACAGGAAAGCCGGACACCGGTGAACGCCCCTTTTTCTTGGCGGGTACGCTCGGATCCAACCCCGTTGAACGTATGGTCCGGACTGCCGGCTACTTCTACTTATGGCAGAGCCCGAATGTTGCTCCCGGCCCAAGGAGTCAAGGACCAAGGACCAAGGCAAGGCGGTCATACCGGACGGCGGAATCTTGGGTGGCGTCACTGGCGTGTTTTTCATTTGGCATTGGAGCTCTCCGTTCGGCATCGCTGTTCGGATTTTCGAATATAACCATTAACGACTGTTTGAACTACTTACCAAGTTACCTTCTTCGAATGACCAATCTCTTTGGACTGCTACTCTCTTTGAATTATTGCTCTTCTGGACGTACTACTCTAGAGCCTGCTCTGTCTGTATCATTGCTCCTCTCCATTGATTTTAATTTACCCCTTGAAAAACTGCCCTCTCTGAATTAACTTTTCTCTTGGACGCGGCTGCCACCCACCTGCTACCCAACTAACGACGGCGACTTACTCCGGAACGAGGCGTTGATCCAGCCAGTCAGGCACACAACTCGCAGACGGCACCAATAAACCCCGAACGGTGAATAACAACTGCCGAGCGGCTCGATCCGCCGAGGAAGCTCAGCTGGCAAGTCCCCGCCGCGAACGGAGCAATAGGTCCCTTGAAGGCATCGAATACACGAAACCATGATGACTCCCGGGGACATTTCGATTCTCTGGCTCTATCTAGGGTCCGGGAACAGACACGGGAACGGCCCGACTACGCGAAGAGATCTTGAAGAACGGCGTGTGACATATACGGTGTGACTCATGGAATCGGAGAACGATGGTCATTGCCCACCACGAGCAGAGCAGAGCAGAATAGTCTTGTTGCAAGAGAAAATTGCCGAATTACAATAATTACATAGAAAGAGGGCCTGGCCGTTCAACGCCGCCGTTGCGGCGTTGCCGAGTAACGCACCAACGTGAAAGAGTAGTCAACAACAGAAAGTAATAAGAAAGAGAATAGCTGGTAATATTTGAGTCTTGACACTATTCATGGTAGCTTTCAAAATTCAAATTCATGTACAGCCAAGCTCTCGACTCTCGAGAAATAGCCTCGAGTCTCGACAAGCTTGACACTTGTTGCTGCTTTGATTCACCTGGTGCTGTGTAAGCTACGGTATACTGACTGACAATACGGACGACAGCCTACTGTTACCTACAGGCGTCAGACTCAGGAGAGTACTCAGCCTAGTGGCATTAGAGCCTCGCAGAAAAGCCCTCATTCCTAGTGCACTACCGACACGTCACGCCACTATCTGCTGTCTCGGATCTATCTCCGGGTTTTTATTTCGTAATACTTGACAGAAAACACAAGAGACACTACATTTCTCTTGGCAAGCTTGCTTACAGGACTCCGGAAAGTCCAACGGGAATACAATCTAATGGTCCCTGATCGTCCAACTTCTGTCCAATGAGATCTAATTCCGCGGCATTTCCGCCTACCGGCGCCTAGAGGAACAGACATGCGGCATGCACATTTCTCCATTGCTTAGCATGTACAGTCAGTATCTCCTGAGTTCTCCTATCTCTAGAGTCTTTGTAAATTGTCACTCTTTCCCAAGCTCCCAATTCAGCTATCGGACATGCGCGGATTGTGACTCTTCGAAATTACAAACCAAGGTCTGCGAATACATGCCAGACCACCATCCACACCATTCCCAAAAAATCAAGTGATTCATGACGCGCGCGGAGAGACGGAGAGATGGACAGACAGACTAAAAAAACAAAGACAAGAAGTGTTGGCCGATAGAGAGAGGATCGCGTATGCATTGAGACTTGAGAAAAAGGGCGTTATAGCCACGCCCCCTCCTTCTCGTCTTCGCCTCGCCACTTCTCATCAACAGAGTTTCAAAGTGGGGAGGGGGTCCCCCCCGAAGACGTTACACCACGCCACTTTCAAGATCCCGATGAGAGCTTTCCAAGCTACCTAGTACCTACCTAAGGTACTCTAAATGAGCTCGGGGAGGAGGCCGATTCTTTGCTCTAAGCCACCGCCATGAAAAAAAGAAACTGAATGCCTTGTCGAACGAGGGCTGACTTAAAACTTTTATGTATCTCATCTTCCCGCGTGGTACAATCACATGAGAAGCGAGAATGGCATAGGCGCTTAATAAAGGCGGGCAAACAGTAACACGTATTTTTGCGCTTGCTTCCTCTCGGCCGAGATCAAGTCAAGCTGTCTAATTTGGAGGGCTCATGGTGGCAATTTGACGAGTGGCGTTTCTGCTCAGCGAGGGGGTTATCATGGCTTGGAACGGCAGGTTTTGTGTTTTAGCTTGGCCGTGCCTAGGTAGGTAGTCTCTCGAGTCTCGACTCTAGATTGTTACACCGTCTAGACGCGAGTAGGTACCGAGTATGGCTGGCGGATCAATAATACGACTGATGATGATGATCACGACAACGATGATGATGAAGATTCAAGATGATGATGTTACGGAGTAGTAAGTACATTAAAAGATGATGGATCACCGTTCACGAAAGAACGCCGAGGCCCGTGTAAACGGTACGAACACCAATAAACAGGGTGGTATCTGTGCGAACGATCCGAGGCGGAATTCAGATTCGCGCAGTGACAATCCGTGCTCACTGCTCGCTTTTCTCAAGATAGAACACGGTCTAGCTCATGGCGCAGACGGACCTCAATGGACTTCAAATTTGTCTTTGACTCTCTGCATGTACGCAGTCGCAATGATACTTACCTTGTAGCCATGTGGATTGTGGATTCGAATACATACTCCCTGCCAGGTACCTCGTTCAACTTCCTGCCTCCCCTGCCTCCCCCAGCTAGTAGCTACAGTCTACGGAGTACATGCACCAAGTTTGAAGTGACTATGTACTCCGTACGGAGATGTAGGAAGGGAGGCAGTCATAGCCAGTCATACGCTCGTCATCTCTGGTTTGTCTTGGGCCGTGCCCACGGCTTCTCGTGCCGGTCTGTTTTGTTTGGCGAGAACTTCTAAGTTCTCCACGAGGAGGTGCCAGCCTGCCCAGTGCCAGGTGGTCCCCCTCCGGGCCCTCCCCCCTGACTGTTATTATCATGGAAAGCACCTTCCTTTTCTAGAAAAAAGCCTCAGTGTTTGTCGAGAGATTGCAGTAAGAAAAGGCGAGAGGCACTTTGCGTGCCCATGACCCGGTAAACGACTCTCATCGGCGAAGCGTCTGACGCCTTCGAAGTTCGGACTTCCATGAACCTGGCTTGCTCTCTGAACCTGGTCCTCTCTTTGAACCCGGTGACCGGTCTTTCTCGCTAAATCCCAGTCCTCGGAATCGGTTTGCTGGGAGAATTTTGGGAGGTGGAGTTTTAACGATGGGATCGTCATGGCTTCAAATGAGATGTGCACGGGTCGGGATGTGTCGATGGTTACCCGTTAGGGGCGGGGAGGCCAGCAAGCGCCAGGGATGCCAACCGGGTCTCCATCACTTCTCCGGATGGAGGGCCCAAAGCAAAGCAAATCAGCCTATCAATGGTGATACTAGGCGACTTGCAGTTGCAAGGTCTTGCGCCAAAGAAGTTTCTTTTGCAGCCGTACCCCTTGTGACTTGTCAACAATGTACGTACATAGATGATAGCAGATCAGGTGAATGGACTCACGAGAGACAAAACGTAACAAGCTCACCGACTTCCTCTTCACCAATCACAGCGATCAGAATTGGTGTTCCGTGAATGAACTATCCAATGTATGTTATGGCATTTGATTCGCCATTCTTCCCTATCATGACAAACTACCCAAGTTGTGTGTGCTGTGCGTAGACATCCATCCACCGAACAGGAAACCAAGATTGTTTTGCTCCAGCATGGCGAACGGAAACCAAAGAAGAAAAAAACACCGCAGAAAACACAGACCCATGAAACAATTGTTCAGACAGCTTGGTATACTTTTTCCTGGTGCAGACGAACGCACGAGAAGCAAAACACGACAATAATTACAACTTATCAACAAACTTGAATCCCATTCTGATGGAGGGAAAGCTAGGTGCCCACAGGAAAACATACCACCATTTCCCCCGTTTCTCCCCCCCGTCTTCAGACTTCATCTTCACGAAATGCGTTCTGCGAAATGGCTTCAACTTTCCAAGAGGTGCTCGCCCTGATCCGCTAACAAACGGTAGCTCTAAACCCAAAAAAAAAAAATTACTCGCTGCAAAATGGGAGAAAGGCAAAACCCAGGACCGCACTTCGTCAATTCGTTCCTTTTGCTCGTGTGTGTTCGACGCTAAGAGATGGTGACATATGCTTTGCGTTTCGTCTCTTCTTGGGCTAGCATACTTTGGGCGTGATCGACCGAACGAAAGAAGAAGAAAACAGAAGAAATACCAAAAAGAATGAATAAATACGAGAATGTCAAGTCAGTTTATACCAGAAGTAATATGAGCAACCGCGAGCGCACTCAGCCACACTGATTCGCAATATGCGTCAAGTGTCCGCGCGAATGTGGGTAGACGCCCAACAACTCGAAATTGTGACCACTAGTCAATCATCTGGGCCGTTCTTGATCTTGAAAAAGAGCTCCATCGACATCGTGGAGGCGAGCGACAGGCAGCAATTATGTCGCCTGTTGGGGTAGACACTCATCAACCCGATTTCGTAAACAGTCATCTCGGTCAGTCTTGTCTTGAAGATGAATCGGTCAACAGGCGATAGGGTAAAGCGAGTGAATAGCAGCAACGATACCCATGACGGGGCAAATTTCGAGTATCAAAAGCCCTCTATGCACCTTCCAGTGGAGCCACAAACGATCCAGCATAATTCAGGTCAACTAATCCGTCGAGTATCCAATTTTGGGGGTCGAAAAAGTCGTAGCTTGTGTCCCCTCCGTATGGCAAGGCTCCCATCAAGGCATTCGGGCCTCCCGCGACTGCATTCAGCCCAGCAGAAGGAGCGTTGGCTTGTGCCAGCACACCGTTCACGGTCAGCACATTCGAAGTCGGCAAGGTATGATGAGAAGCCATGAGAGTGCTGTCTAGCGAAGATGATGACGAGGCGTTCTTCGCCGAGCCTGCATTCGGGGTAAGTTTCGCATCTGGTTCCGCCGAAATAGGAATTTAAGTATTAGTCAGGTGCTGCAGAGACGAAGAAATTGACAGCCTTTGATGATGATATAGAATAGGTGACTCACTTTCAAGGCCTCTGCCTACGGCCTGATACTCCTCTCTCCATCGCCAGACCGAATCGAAAACAAGACTCATGCTGTGTCGACAACGAACCTTGAGCTGCAAGCTGTCATCCATCTTGACAGCAGTGTCATCGTCCGGGTTATAAGCATTGGCTCGATCGTCTAGGCGAGCGCCAGACCACATTTGCGCCATGAGCTGACCCAATCTACACTGCAAATCATTGTCTACAACGCTCGTCGCGCAGATGGCTTTGACAGACTGCAAAAACAAATTTCTTCCGCGGTCAAAGTCAATAGTTTTGCAAAAGGATGACCTCATCAGCTTCAGCAGGGTGAAGCCGGCAGCTACAAGCATCTGTTGCAAATAGTTCGTTGCGTATAGCAAAATCGTACCACGGCCACTTTCGCGGGGTGAAGTCACTTTGTCGACTTCAAGTAATTCATCCAAGAAGCTACTCGCCGCCCTCCAGAGGCCCATAAGGTCGTCCATGTAGCCAGGCGTCTTGTTGGAGTCGAAGAAGCCGGCTAACCGCATGTGAAGCGCCGCGGCGCGCAGGTGCAGGTTCACAATCGGCCCGAGCTGTTGTGACATGATGGAGGCCTGAAGTTCACCAAAGTCTCGACGATATACTCGCATCAACATGGCGCGGTGCTCATCGCCCGCTACGCCTCGAGGGTCGCTAGCGTTGCTGTACATCTCCTTTGACACCTTGTCACAGAACCGCTCGATCTGGAGTCGCGCTTCGAGATCCGTAGATAGATGCAGCGCAGGGTCATCACCTGGCCGCAGAGCCAAGGTCCAGTCGTAAAGCGACGACGCAGGCTGGCCATAGCCAGTACCTACGTTCTGTGCCACAATGTTGCAAACTGCCCAAGTAGTCACTCGATCTGCCAACTGCTCCTTATTTAGCTCAACCGACTCGCGCGAGAAATCTCTGATGTGATTCGGTCGGTGGAGCCCAATACCGGTGGCTGTCTTCATCATAACGCCGCAGAGTATGTGCGTAGGGTCGGACGTTGTGGTGCTTGTGGGTAGAGGCCAGGTACAGAGCAAGCACATGGCCTTCACGACATGGTAATTGCTAGGAACCTCGCCGATTGTCGTCCACAGAAATCGCGTCATGGGTCCCGATAAGTTTGTTAAGAGCTCACGGCAGTCCATCGGGCTGAAGCGGCGTGCCGCAACGGCGATGATGGACCAGAACAGCAAAGGATGCTGCTGGTTGTACTGTTCCGGGGGCTGCTGGGGGTTGAGAAATGGCAAAAACGGATGATAGTATGCGAAGAATTCGTTGAACAGGTGCGTTACATTGTCGTCTGTCAATCGAACGCTTTCGAGCTCGTACGAGTATTCCATGACGGCATATGCGCCACCTCGCTTCAGATGAAGTAGGGAAGAGACAGCCTCGTCAGAGCCCATGAGGGAAGGATTGCGAGTATGCGCAAAGCGTACTGCGCTCGGGGCCATGGGGGACTGCGTGTCCTCCTCTTCGTCCGGCATGAAGCCTTGCGCCTTGGCTCGTGCTATGTTGCGCCGAAGATGATCGATTTCTTTTTCCATCTCGGCATGTTTCGAACGCTTGCCGACGCGCTTGAAATTCGACTCGATCTTGCAGTCGAGTTTCAAGCGATTACAACGAGAACAGCTCTGGAAGGGCTCTTGCACAACGTCGCACCGGAGCTATATGAGTGTCGTCGGGTCGTTAGTGAACGATATTCTGGAATAGGCACCAGGGCACATTTGGTGGTTGGTGTCATCGCATCTACTTTCTCGAGAGGAGCGGTGTCGGGGAAGGCGGACCATGCGATCCTGAGGGGAAAGAAGACCCGAGGGGAGCTTTGAATGGACGGGAGACTCACCTTTTGCTGCCTACATTCGTTGCAGGCTCTTTTGACACCAGGCTGGCGCTTCTTGTCGTGATCACCATGGTCGCCATGGTCGCCGTGATCCTCGTCCAATGCACTAGCAGGACTGCTCTCGTGAGTCACGGCGCTGCTCCTCTTACGCTTCTGGCCACCATTCCCTTGGCGAGAGCTGGCCGGGCTCGTGGGGCTGTGAGATGGCCCTCTGTGGGCGACGATCGGAGAAGTGTCCATGCACCTGCGAAGGTAGGCGACTTGGTCTAGGTCGCCGCAGTCTCGAGAACGAAGCAAGGCTAAAAAGCGAAGGCGCGGGCAGAGCGGGCGGGTGGCAGGAAGCGAGGCGGCAAAGCGGCAAAGAGGGCCGGCGATCCAAGAAGTCTTCGAGTGATTTGGCGGGGTAGTTGCACCGAAGTAACGGAACGTCCTCGTGGGTTGCGCAAGAGGCGGAGGAAAATAAGTACAGTGTGATGCAGATCCGAGGCGCGTGTATCTCGAGACCAACGAAGAAACTGGCGAGCGATGTGGCAGGCGGTGCCAGCGAGCAGCGATTTCGCGACGAGCAACGCAGAGCAATAGAGCAACAGAGCAACAGAGCAACAGCGCAACTGCGCAACAGCTAAGCGCGCCGACCGCCGAGGCAGTCAAGAAGTATCGTATGGCGATGGAAGGGGATAACGCTGACCAGAAATGAAGGCGGTGGACGAGAATTGGCCCGCCACTTGCCAGTTCTCACGCAACCGACTTCAGCCAGGCGTGCGACTCGGAATCTTGAAAACTTTATGTGGGGGGCCTCTGCCAGCTGTCGACGGCGTCTGACGAATGGTGACTGGCGACTGAGCCCTGGTGGACCCGCTTCCCTCGAGCCGCTCACGTGGGAGCTTCAGGATCCCGATTCCCAGGATTCCAGGATGCCGCCATGCGACGCCATGCTTGCGGAAGGCGCAACCGCGACCGTCTGACTCGACACTGCCGTGTTCCGGCTCAGCGCTGCATCTTGATTTCCTAAATGAGCATTTGAAATGCTCAAGCTGCAGAGCTGCAGAGTACATATACATAGGTACCTACCTCCTGTAAGTTGTTCTGCTTGTTCAGTCTGTTCTGTCTTGTCCCCGACCGCACTTGGGTCTCACCCGCAGTGGATCCACTTGAGTTCGCAGCTTCAGCTGTTGCCACTGGCCAGACCGTAGACGCGGGGCAAGTTGCAAGTTGCAACACATTACGTACGGTACCTATGTACTAACCTACGGACTCACGGAGTTCCCGTCTCATACGGTCATACGGACATACGGAGTACGGAGTACATATATCGCCCTCTCGTTTACGTGCCATGGCCAGCGTCGAGAAATCCTCGTGCCCTCCCCAGAAGACAGGTCTCAAGCCACCACTACCCACTTCGACGCACGTAGAATCATCCAAGTCCAAGGCAGACGTTCGACACAATCTGCCAGCTAACCAGCCCTGAGTCGGTATGTGCACTGCTCGCCCTCGTCCCTCGTCCCCCGTCATTAGTCATTGTCATTGTCATTGCTATGGTCAACTACATAGACTCGTTACTCATCTGGCTATCAGAAACGGGTCCGCATCAACACCGCCGACGTGGCACAGCCATTCCTAGATGCCGACACCCTTTCAAGCTGTCGGCCATGATGGTCCTGCAGAAGCCTGGCGTCAAGCGTGAGCTTCTTGCCCCGATCAGACATCGATGTCGCTCTCGTTCGTCTATATCTTGCACACCCGACGTGTCCAGTGTCGCTCGCACGTCTTCCAAGCGTTATTGGGTGAATGCGAAGCTTGATATCGATACTGCGACGCTTACATTTGTGAATCCTGACTGCATTGAGACAACGACACAAGCTCTATTTCCCTGCCATTCTTGCGCTCCCGTCTCCTCCCTGAAGCCCAAGTCGCCGCAACAAATCAGAACGTCCAGGTTTGTAGCCGCCGTCACTGCTAGCAGCTTAGGCGAGCGGGGCTGTCGAGTCGTGATTGTGAGAGGTACATATGTTACATATGTCACATTCCAATGGTTGTAACATCGCTGTAAGTTCTTGCGTCGCATGCGTCTTACACACTTTTTTTTGCTTCTACCGGCACAAAAATTCAGGATTATTCTACTACCCCTCTAGCTAGAAACTCTCAATTAACTCAGCCTCACAGATTTACTAAATCTTTGTGCTATATATCGACGATTGCCACGTCGAAGACTTTCGCGCGACTCTTGTTAATAACATCAACGCCTTCCAAAGGCGCTCAGAACCAACACCCTTACACCATCAACGAGACACGAAAAAAAAAAGGACATCATAACCGCATCTACCGTTGTTCCCCTCGTCCTCAAAGGTCAGGACTATGCCCCCAAAAAATCATTCGATATCAAGTCTCCGGTCACGGGAAAAGTGTTGCACAAGAACACCGGTGCCTCTGTAGATGATGCCGCCAAAGCCGTGGATGCAGTCGCCGAGGCTCTTACGTCATGGCGTAGAACTACGCCTCATGAGCGCCAAGATGTCCTTCTCAAAGCGGCCGATATCATGTCCCGTCGTCGCGACGAGTTGGCTACGTGCATGGTGGATGAAATAGGATGCGCTTCTGACTGGGCAGACTTCAATCTCAACAACTTCATCGCCATGTTGGAGGATGTTGGTGGTCGTGTTCCCACATTGACCGGTTCATTTCCCGCCATGGCGAACCCAGATCGGAGTACTATTGTCCTGCGAGAGCCTTATGGCGTTGTGCTATCCATTGCTGCTTGGTGTGATACTCTCTTTCCCTACCTGTCTTGCCCTGCCTGTCTCTACACTTCCAACCTTGTTGCTTTTTTACTTCTTTTCGTACAAGTTGAAGCACATCCACATTCCTCTCGTGCCACCTGCGGCTAACGTACGGAACAGGAATGCCCCGTATATGCTCGGCACCAGAGCGATCGCTTTTCCCATCGCCGCCGGAAACACAGTCGTCTTGAAGGCCTCTGAAAGCTGCCCCCGGACTTTCTGAACGCTTGTGGATGTATTGCGAGGCGCCGGGCTACCCAAGGGCGTGGTCAGTCTTCTTGTTCACGAACCCTCCGACGCCGCAGCCGTCACCTCGTCACTCATCACCGACCTTCGCGTCAGGAAGATCAACTTCACCGGCAGCGCGACCGTCGGACGCATCATCGCCAAGCAGGCAACAGAGCATCTCAAGCCCGTCGTGCTGGAACTTGGCGGTAAGGCTCCCGCATCGTCTGGAAGGATTCCGACTTAGACCTTGCCGCGCAGCGATGCGCTCTGGGCTCCTTCATTCACGGTGGTCAGATCTGTATGTGCACCGAGAAAATCCTCGTCCACAAGGCCATCAAAGACACATTTCGACAAAAGTTGGCCGCCGCTGTCGCCGCCATGTTCCCCAGCGACGGTGAAGCCATTGTTTTGATCAATACCGCCGCTGTTCACAAAAACAAGCAGCTTGTTGCGGATGCCACCGAGCGCGGTGCTACCATCCTGCATAGGGACGTGGCTGCGCACGAGAGCAGCACCACGAGAATGTGGCCTATTGTCGTCGATAACGTCACTGCCGACATGGACATCTACAAGACCGAATTCTTCGGACCCACCGTGTCCGTCTTGGATATCGAGTCCGATGAGGAGGCCATTCGCATCGCCAACGACACCGAATACGGACTGGCAAGCTGCCGTCTTCATGCAAGACTTGCGGAGAGGGCTGCGCCTTGCGGAAGCAATCGAGACAGGGGCGGTGCACATCAACAGCATAACTGTCCACGATGAGAGCGCTCTGCCCCATGGCGGTGCCAAGTCCAGTGAATATGGACGGTTCAACGCCTCTCTAGGACTGAAGGAGTGGACGAGGACCAAGAATGTCACTTTTGACCGCTAGTGTTGCCGGGAATTTAATATCTCGAAATGAATTGAAGACGACGGCCATGTGCTGTAACCTGTTGCGTAATTGTGATTCTTCTGTCTTCTTCCTTCTTCTCAAATCAGTATTCCCAGATGAATGAATGCAGTAAGAGTGATTTCAATGAGTGGTGAATGGCAAGGCCAGGAATGGAGCACGATGAGGCGTAGAATTGAATGTCTCGTACCTAGTACTTTTGTCCTCGAGTCCTCATGAAGGCTTCTGTTGACAGTCTCAGGCCGGTGGATGCCGTCTCCCGTATAACGTAAGCACCCGCCTTGAAGGCGCGAGTCCGCGACCAATGCACCAGAAATGCCATGGGAAATCTGCGGCTAAACTCACACTTTACGTCAAAAGCTACAACCTCCAATCCTATCAGATGCCCAACACCCCGTAACTTGCCAGTTCAAATAAATCAAAGACTCTCAATCATCCAACGAACCTACGATTTGAAGATTGAGCGAACAGCCGACAATATCCTCTCCTCCCACCACCACACCCTCTACCCAGCAGCAGCCATGTCTTTCTTCGGAATCGGACGCCAGCAGCCCACCTCGGAGCAGAAGCTCGCCGCCGTGGAGGGCGAAATGCGCATGATGGCCGATACATACAACCGGTAATATCTCCCCTCTTCCTCTATATCCTCAGTCTTTGCGCAAAACGAACATGCGCAATGAGCGAAGCAAGCCAAGATTCCCAATGAAAGAGGAGCATACAAAACATTGGAGGCGGACCAAAGGGGAACAGAAGAAGAAGACGAAAGAAAGAAAGAACCAAGAAAACTAACATGGTCATGTTGAATAGTCTCCAAAAAACATGCCAGAAGAAGTGCATCTCCACCGACTATCGCGAGGCAGAGCTCAACAAGGGAGAGTCGGTATGTCTGGATCGATGCACGGCCAAGTTTCTCGATACGTCCATGAAGGTCAGTGAGATTATGCAGCAGCAGGGACAGGCTATGGGAGGGGGAGCCGCTGGTGGCAATGGAGGTGCCTTTTCATGAGAGGAGCAACAAATGGTGTTTTGTGGGTGATGGAGTCGGCGTGGAGTGAAATTGATGGGCGAAAATTTGGAGACATGCTGTGAATTCGTCAGTCGAGAAGGGAAATAGAAGGGGGAGCGATGCGCTCCTCAAATGAGTATAAATGTCTTGCTTTGCCGCATGTATCTGATTTTTCAATTTTTGGGAAAGGCAACCGGATCGGCTCGCGGCATGAGAATGGGACGGGACTTTGTTGTACAGTTCAACAGATTAATATTCCAAAAAAGATGTCTTGATTCGAGAGGCGCCTCTCCGTCAGTTCCTTTGACGAAGATGTGTTGTTAAAGTACCAATGTTCCAACGGCATGGTATCTAGTCTTAGAAGATTGGTGGAACGAGTGCGAGAAAAGGGATAGATGGAGAAAACTGAAGGCAAGGTCCAACGCCCACACAATGCTGCTAGGCCAAAAGATCACAAAAAAATACAGGAAAAAAAAACAAGACAAATTCGAGTGATAAATGCCCATCCGTTTAGTCCAAGACTCTCATGTATGCCACGCTCGCCCGTGCTGCCAAAAAACATGCGGAAAAGGGAAGGAAAAAAAGGAATCGCGGAAAGATAGCTGACTCCTGAGGGAAACAACATGAAAACTCATGACGCCTCACGCGTAACGTTCGGACCCGTCCCCACGCCCGTCAACGTTCGCACCAGCCAATGCGGCCAACTCTCCGTCTCCAACGTCACCTTCAGCTCCGCCGCCCTACACTCCACATCCTCGACCTGACTCTCGAATCCCCGGATCCCCTCTTCAACATCTCCCACTTTCTGAATTAGGCCGTGCATCTCATAGTCGAGCCGCGCAACAAGCACCTCAATCTCCTTGACGCTTTCCGTCAGACTCTCACGCTGCTCACTGAGAAGTTCGTCGGACTTGTACCGCGCGCGCTGGCACGCCTCGCCGAGCCTTTGATGGAGGTTCTGGAGCTCGGTCTTGTCGCGCCCATAGCCGTCGTTGAGGAGCTCCACGCACTGGACTTTTTCGCGCGCCCAGGGCCCGACGCGGGTGACGATGTCTTGGATGAGGTGGTTGAGATGATTCGCTGCTCCCGCGTGTGCCTCCATGCATGTGAGGTAGTCTGCTGTGTCTGTGATGTCGTCGACGACTTCTTCCCACGTGAGAATGGCTTCCTCGGCGTCGCCAAATGACATTCGCCGCGGCCAGCGAGTCTCATTGGGGATGTGGTCAATGAAGCCGAATTCGGTGGTCCCGCAACTACGCCTTCTGGCGATGACGAGGGCCCTGTTACCGAATTTTTGTTCTTTTTCGAGCAATGGGCCGCGGAGATCGCTATCGTCGGTAGCAGAGGGACCAGTGAAAGATGCCCCTTTGAGATTCATTCGCCCGCGAACCTGGGACCCAATGATTCTCATGCTGTTGCTTTCAGACTTTTCGGCTTCTTGGCCGGCCAAGAGCTCATCGTCATGGCCGGACTTGGAGTCTAGCCGGGAAAGTTGTGCTGGCGCCCCAGATTGCTGTGCCTCGACAGTCTGCTCTGGTAGGATATCTTCGCCGCGTTGGATCGCCGCAAGATACTCCTCCGGCTTATTCTTCCAGGTAAAAGCCCGGCCGAGCATGGCCCCATTGGGAGCAGCAGTTGAGGAGATAGCGTTGTTGGGATTCCCATGCCCAACGTCGGTAGCGTCTTCTTTGACAGGTATTGATAGCTTTCCCAGATGCCCCCTGCGATTACCACCCACGGCATCTTTTATGCGCCCGAGGCCGGAGCGGGCGTCGCTCATTCTGCCTGTGACACTTTTGAAGACGCCCCTTCGCAGAGCATCCTTTTCTCCACCCGAGGCATCCGAGAGGTTGTTGGCAGAGCCGGTGAGGCTTGTCGAGGGAGGCCCAGTGGAGGCATCCTCTCGTTTCCGTGCGCCCGGCAGCTCCTCATCCGATGCAAGCGAATGTGCGCCTTTGGGCGTGTGGCTCGCCGAGTCGGTCTTGCCAAGAAGCATACTGCTTAGATCCTGGACACCACCAAACTCATCATTGGCAGTCCTCCGAGCCTTGCCGTGCCAAAGCCACCTAGGCCGATCGCCGTATGCCATGCTGACGAATCTGTCAATATCTACAGTCTCTATATCCGCGAGACCGCCCTTGTCTTTTCCAGACACCATGTCCATGACAATCTCGCCCCTCTTGCCACCAATTTCCGAAACGGTAGACTTGACGGCCCTTTGCACTCCCCATCCTTCACCTGAAGCCCCCTTAGCCGTGGCAGTGTGAAGTCTGAAAAGAGTCTGTCGATCGAGGCGCCTCGTCTTTTCCAGCTTTTGCTGCTTCTGAAAGTAGGCGACGCCTCGTTTGGTGGCTTCGATTTCGAAGACGTCCTTGGACACGGGTGCCCCGAACCAGTGTAGCCGATTTCTCACCCCCATCAACATTCCTAACAAGGCAGAAACGGTACAAGGACCCAGAATTCCATCCGAAGGCTCAAAATTGTAGTGTTCGGCTCCGACCTCGATCCACCAGTTCCCAATCGCTCTTTCTGTAACGTCGCATAACAGTCCGTCAATGTACTGGTGATCTAGCTTGTCGAACATATACAGTGCCACCTGGCAGAGTTTAATGAGTTCCGTTACGGATTGCCGAATCGGAATACCGTCGCTTGTCTTGTAGAGCTGGTGAAATTTGGCTTGTGTCGCCTCGGTAGGATCTGTCAGTGCCAAACCAGAGCGCCCGGAGCATCCCAATCTTTTGAGATCTTCATTGACGATGAATAGCAGTCGGTTTTTTCGCACATCTCCGTCAGGAACTGGTATCACCGTCAGTGCTGAGGGAAAGCTGCTCAAATTCGTGATCATCAACTCTCCGAGCTCCGTATGCTTTGGCCGAGCATTGTGCTGTCTGGCAGCATTAAAGTACAGTCGAAGCCTCGCGGACCAGTGCGCTTGATCCTCAGGTATGGCCAGAACGCCGACTACTATAGAATGTTTTTCGTCTCCGGTATATGTCGTGACCACGATAATCGGTGACCGCCGAGAGCAAGCCCACTGCTCAACCATGTATAGCTCGTAGCCAGTCAGCGCGCACCGTCGCTCAACGACGGTGACACAAGGGTCTTCTTCGAGAAACCTGTAAAACACCACGGTATTAGCACTGGTGACACAGGCCTCCTCCTCCCATCTAAGCAAAAAACAGAGGGTGAACGAGAAGAAAAAGGAAGCTTGCCGGAAAGTCAGAGGATCAGGCAAAACCAAACTCCGCTGATGAGGTTGAAGGGCGGCAACTGGGACAGATAAGCCGTCGCGCAGGCGGTTCTTCTCTTGAGGATTTGCCCCATCCATGGCAACATCCTGCAAGCTTCGCATAGGTGTGCCCGACGAAGAGAGAGCGACGAGGCCATCGTTGCGCCGGGACCGGCCTCCCTCACGGGACAAGGACGGCACATGTGATGTCATTTGGAAGAGAGAGACCCGAGGCTGGCCGCTCGGACATTATTAGCGGCGTGTGGCAGTCAGAAGGGTCGGCATTTGGCAGGCTCGGCAGCGCATATGTATGCAGCAACGCCTGAGACAACGATGTGTATTGGTAAATTGTCGCGGGTCGTGGACTCGTGTTAGGGGTTGAGGGGCATGCGAAGGCATTTCTGCTCAGCCTGCTGCAGGACCGGAGATAGGACTGACAGGATTGGGTGACGGGGTCTCGACTCTCGAGGAGTCAACCCTGCGCAGAGGAAGTCACTTGCCGGCGCAGGACGGTGCAAAGCGGTGCAGGGGGTTCCCGCACGTGCCACATGCCGGCAGAGCACTGACAAGTCAGCGACGCGGGAGGAGTGGGGCCTCTGAAACCGGCTGTTAGCCAGCTGCAAGACAAGACAATTGGCCGCTCCTGTTCTTGCCGTCGTCACCCGCGAGTCCTGAGCATCATCCATCTACATATCGATAAGCACCTCCTCCGAATGCATGCTCCAAACCACCAACCTTAGCTGGCAGTAGCCGGTTCGCAAGAAGCAAGAAATCATCACCATTTGTACCTCCTCACTCTCTGCGAATTTCTTTCTCTCTAACCCGCCGATCCGTAGTCGCACTATCTGTGTTACGACGACGCAACGCCCCGAGATCCAAAGCCTGATCGACGGGCATCACCACCACCAGACTCTCTTCTGGCCCTCCCGGGTCCTCGAGACAGAGACTGCCCTTTCACTTTGCACGCGGCGGTATATCATGGCTGGAGAGGAGGAGGAGATGCCCCAGTCGCCGTTCGGGCCGTTGCTGGCTGAAGTTGCCCGCATGCGAAGGGGAAACCTAAACGCGGCTATTCAAGACGTCGACTCCATCATTGATTTGCTCACGGCCGCACGGGATCAAGTAGCTGGTGGTACGGGAAAAATGGCCTACCTAACCCCCATCGAGCCCTTTCAAAGCCACGCTTGCCTCGGTTACTTTCCAAATTGATGGTGCACAAGACAAGATGAAGCGATTGGCTGACTCTTTTTGATCGCAGATGGCGATGCCCACAAGATCAGCATAACCATGGCAACATTGCAAAATCCAGTGAAAGGCCGCCTGGAAGCTTTGACGAATGATCTCAAGAATGTAACCAAGGCACAGAAGAACTTTGGCAAAGCGCTAGACAGAGTGAGTCGCTTATCTCGGGGGAAACATTGGCAGACGACCCTCGACCCTAGCTGAGAGTAATGTCTCGCAGACTATCTCTTGTCATCCACACACACTCAAGCACTATGCTCACGAACATGACATTAGGCCCTGCCGCTGCGAGAATTGCCCATGGAAACCGACGCCATGGCCGACCAAGCCGCACTCATCAACCGTGCGATCACAATGCACCTCCTCCGGGAAGGCGACTTCTCAGTGGCAGCAACGTTGATGCGCGAGGAACAAGAACAACGTGAGAGGAAGAAGATGCCGGCACCTTCGGCCAGCCATAGACCGTCCAGAACTGATGAAGATGGCGATGACGAAATGGACCGATATGACGAGGACGAGGGTAATGATGATGACAAAGCGAACAACGGCGACGCTGACGCTGACACTGACGACGACGACGACGACGACGACGACGACGATGATGATGATGATGATGATGATGATGATGATGATGATGAAGACGTAGGAGCGGCAGTAAATCAGCCTGACCAATATTTCGGGGGACTGCGCTCAGAGGATCTGCAAGACAAGTTCTCAGAAATGTACCACATTCTCGCGCAGCTTCAAGAACACAACCTCGTGCCGGCCATCGAGTGGGCCCGCAGCAACAATCACGAACTACAAGCCAAAGGAAGCAACCTGGAGTTTGAGCTCTGCAAACTCCAATTCGTATGGCTCTTCAAGGGCCCCACCATCAACGGCCTCCCCGACGACGAAAACAATGGCCAACTAGGCGCCCTAACCTATGCGCGCCACAACTTCTCGCGTTTCCAAGCCCGCCACGTCCAGGAAATCCAACAGCTCTCGTGCGCCATGGTCTACGCCTCCAACCTAGACGATTCTCCCTACCGACACATCTTCCAGATCACCTCCGCCTTTGACGAGGTATCCACATCCTTCACCCGCGACTTCTGCTCCCTCCTCGGCCTCTCCGCCGAATCACCTCTCTACGTGGCCGTCACAGCCGGCGCCATCGCCCTACCCCGCCTTATCAAGTACACCACCTACATGAAGGAGAAGAAGACGGAGTGGACCACCGAAAACGAGCTCGCCTTTGAAACACCCCTCCCCGCATCCATGATCTACCATCCCATCTTTGTTTGTCCCGTTAGTAAGGAGCAGACAACGGAGCAGAATCCGCCGATGATGCTCCCCTGCGGACATGTCCTCTGCTGCGAGAGCTTGCACAATATCGCTGCCAAGGGGGCGCGCTATAAGTGTCCATATTGTCCCACGGAGGGCCACTTGCGGGATGCGATTAAGATTACCTTGTAGGCACTGTTCTTGAGACCATGCGCTGTGCGGCGTGAAATTGTCCCCCCTTTTGTTTTGGCCTCCCCCCCTTCTCAACTTTCCCTTTTAAGCGTTTCTACTCTTATTATGTATTTCAACATGACTTGTCATCCAGGATGTCAAGAACTTCAAGCCAGCTATTTTTGCCTTTATATCAGAATGTCCTTTTTCTTGTGGATCGGGCGGGCGTCTTGGGCGTCTTTGTTATTTCTACACCCTAACCCCCCTCCCCTACCCTTCGGTTCTCAACATGCACAGGACGAAAGGGTAGTAGCTCCGCAGCAGGCGGTCTGTATTTCGGATTTTTGTTTGTTGCATCAGCCTTGGGTTCATACATGCTCACTTTTGTTTTTCTTTTTCGGAAAGCGTCCATGTCTTTACTCTCTGCCCCTCCATATTCATGGGCTGTCTGGCGTTGTTGGGGCTTTATCTTGATGACGACCACTTCACGAAGGCGGGCTAGGTTACGCTGGGAGTTTACACCACATCACCCCAAATCAACATAAAATGACCCAATGCCGGGTTAAAGGGTTTTCATATTCTTCTTCATGTGAACATGTGTATGGAATCCCAAATTTGCAACATGTAGCCAGAAAATAGTTTTGAAAGAGCGTAATGGAAATGAAAATGGCCGCGTGGGGGTACGCGGTCCTCTACCGTGGTAATCCTGCTGAAATTCGATCCAACACCTTGCTGAAAATAACCCGCCAAAAAAAATACTTCAGTCTCCCTTCTTCCGGCACCCAGTATGCAATAACAGATCATACCTGACTCTCCTCTGACAGTGAGCGGCCGCGAATGGTTCGTCAAAAACGAGTCAAACTCCTTCTTCCGGCTCTTGAGCTCCATCACCGGCCGCTCCATCTAAACACGCATACATCGCCCCTAGTTCCTCTGCAAACCGGAATACAGCATCGCGGTTAGAGGGTCCCAAGGGGCAACGGGGGATATCTTATTCTAATGTTAACTTCATAAGCTCGTATCTTGATACAGACCCGCAAGGGAGTGTTCGCTGGGAATATGAAAACGAAAGTTCGTCCTTTTCGGAGGTTTGTTGTGGGTTGCGTCTCTTATTCAATGTGGCAAGCAGTGGCTGCTCCAGGTTTCTTGACGCGTATCGCCGGCTCTGCCTAATCAATAGTCATCCGACTGGAAATTTGAGGCTTGACGTCGTGCAGACTAATCGACGTCGCGTCTGGCTTTTCCTCAATCTTGCGCGAGGCCATCAGGTGAGGCTTCAGTCCCTTGTTGAAGTTCTTCATGCAAATGACAGCATTAACAATGGTGAGAATAAGCAGCATGATGGTGATGACCGCAAAAGCAGAGAGAGACTTGCGAACGGCGAAATAGGACCCAGCGCGAGACGGCTGGTAAATCCGCACCAGCTTGAAGATGAAGTAGCTGAGACCGCCGAGGAACAGTATAACAGTGGAAACCATTCCTGGTTTGTTCTCTCGGCGAGTAAAGAAAGCGGCGGCCAGCAGAATGATGATGGTAATGGGAATCGTCGCAATGGTCAGAGCGAACTCGGGGTCAGTTTTTTCTGCAACGACGACGACAAACTGAATGATGAAGCCCAGAAAGAAGAAAAAGTCGAACTTCAAGAGAGCAATGTAAACCTACACATCCAAAGTTAGGAACCATCTGACACAAACAGTAATGACTGCTTGCCCCGAGGGGGGGGGGGGGGGGTGTTGATGTCTCGTACCTGGTAATGAAGGAAACGCTTTTTCATGCGGTAATCGGCGCCAATATTCTTTAAGATATCCCAGGCAAATTCCTGATACAATTTCCAGGAGATAAACACCATGAGAAGAGTGGAGAGACCAATTATGGCCGGGATAGCAATGAGAAACGCTCTGACTTTTTGTAACAATATCGTGTCCGTCATGCCACGCTCGAGGGCACTAGATTCGAATAGCTTGTTGATTGCGCCCGAAATCTGTTCTACTTGAATCGCGGTGTAAACCAGGAGGGCCAGGTTGGCAATGCAAACGCCGATGACTTGAATAGTGTTTTTCATGCGCAGAGCATCCCAAACAATCACCAACTCGTACAAGAAGCCGAAGATGAAGAGGGTGAGAAAAGTTGGGATTGTCTTGTACTGAGACTGAATAATAGGAGTGTTCACGTGCACGCCAAGGCTCATCTGGAACCTGACGAAAATGTATGCTTCGAACCCCAGGCAGACGAGAGCCTGAAGCGCAGTAACGCCCATGAAGGCTGCTGACCATTTTGTCTTTAGAAAGCCCCATGTGTCACGGCGAATGCTCACAGCCGGTGCAGAGGACTTTGGTCCTGGCCGTCCTGTAAAGCCCTGGTTCGAATTGTGCAAGTTTGCATTCTCGGCAAATGTCGGCGGGGTGTAGGTTGGTTGAGAGTATTCTGGTGAGGCATAAGCGGCTTGCGGATAAGCTTGGCCATAATCGCTACTGCGGCCATGTGAAGATGACTGACTGTATTGGGGATGGTGCGTAGGACTTTGCGGATGATGCTGAGGAGTTTGCTGATAGTTTTGTTGTGAAAAGTCGGGGTCAGCACCCAGCAGCGATTTGCGTGATTCGAGTCGAGCCACGATGGGCAGCTACAGACTCCAACCGGGAGTCTGGCGGAAGCGGGATTTCGGGCGGCGAAAAGGTACCGGCCAGTGGACGTGAACCGAGCAGCTTATTGCCTCTGTATATTCTGTCTGATACTTGGCCACCTGAAGATATGGGCCAGAAGTGTCGAGATGACGGGAGGGATGGCGTCAAATGCCGGATTCAGCGGACAATAGGCGTAAACCAAACGAAGGCTTTGAAAGGCAAGGTGACGGATGTCGAAATGGCGATCGCTGTAGGCAGAGGTGAACGGAGAAAGGCTTGAAAGGGCGCGGACGACAAGAGATGGACAGAGGGTGTAGAATTAACGAGAGACTGTGGTTAAGGATGATGAAGATGAGAGTACGGGAGGATTGGTATACTAGTAGGACATGATGGAGAGTTCAGGTTTGCGAGAGTCCTGGGCGAGTTGGGGGCTGGCCAGGGGTTTGTGGGCAAGAAAAGCAGCAGCATCGTGCACAGCCTCCAACGGCCAGCGGCGCGAACAAGTGAGCAGGTGCAGGTACCTACAAGTATCCGTCTGTGCCACATGGGCTACTGAGACTAGGACTTGGTGCTAGTTACTCGTCGCCGGTACCTCCGGATACTTGCTTCGCCTCATTATCGCTCGAGAGGCGGGGAGTGGGGAGGCATTCACACGTGTGGCCGGGACTAGCGGAAGGGGAATGAATCAAATCACAGTTATCTGTGGGGCCCAGACTGTGCAGTGTGCAGTGTGCAGTGTGAGAGCCTGAGAGGATCCGAGTCAGACTCTCATCAGAGACGGAGACGGAGTCAACCGGTTGGTGCGACACGCTTTGTGCTGTCTGTTTCTCGTGCCCGTGCGCGAGAGAAACAAAAAAGTTTCATCTCCTGCTCTCGCCTCTACTCTGTAATAAATGCAATAGTAAATACACAGGTAGATGCTCCCGTCCCTCAAAGCCCCCCGCGTGGCTGGCAGCCAGCCGATTTCTCCAGCGATTACCGTTGCGCTAGATCCCATGCAATCGCCATGTGCATGTGGCGTTGTCGGCCAAAGCTTAATCACTTGTCTTCAAGCCTCAAGGGGTAGGTAGGTGCTGGGCGAAGTTGTGCACAACGCGTTCGATTGAAGTGTGGCAGCTCGCGACATAAATAGATGCACACGCATTTACATACATACACACATCGGTACTGTGTGATGTTTGAAACAAGATGAGTATGGCATCCTAGTGAGCAGGCCAACCGCTGGCTTGTGAGCTGTCCCGCTGGCTTGTAACTTCAAGTAAGTTGTCATGGTCTGACTTTGTAGTCGACGTTGCGGTGAGCCATCTCGTTGGTTGGTTCTTCTCCCTCGGTTGCAACGTGTTGGCGAATATTACGTTACAATGCACTCGTCGAGCCTAACAGGACTGTGTAGACACAGCAACAACACATGTAAAAAAGCAACGCTGTACTCCGTACAGAGTAATTACCGGAAGAACTCGCTTCTGGAGAAAACTCTTGAGTATTGTGCCCGCCACGGATGGCGCTTCAACTTTAGAAAGGCGCTTGTGAGCCGACGTGAGGTGCATAGATGACCCCGGCCAGTTGCCGAAAAGTAGGTAGTTTCCAACAGCTGCACAATGACTCCGGGATTCTGTGCGTTTTTATGTCCAATGTACCGAAACACTGGAATGTAGAATTGTGCATCAGGATGGACTCCATGCATCATTGCGGTACGTCCACACTCCGTCCGTATGTGCCCAACCAGGGACTTGCCCGTCGCCTGACTCCTCACAGTTCGGTTGTGGTGGTCCTGGTCAGGGAGTATGTATTGTCTAGGCCCGTACTCCGTAGAGCAGCGAGTGACTCTCAGTGAGTATAACATTATGTATGTACATATGTATAATAGCAGGAGCCAGATGTGCTGGAGCCTAGCTCCAAGGTCATAATAACGGACGCGCCATGAGACTTTTCGAGTGGACTGTACGAAACATGATTGTTTCATCCACCGCCGGAAAGATAAACACGCTCAAAAGCGGCACGGGAGCAAAAGGATGAACAATAAATTCTCGCGTTTGAATCTTGATCGATGAGAGTGCATAACTTAGGAACGCGCCTTTAGAGCGCATACCAGTATACAGTCAAGCCCCGATATAACGATAACGCAAAAGTGACCAAAATCCCATCGTCATATCGGAATATCGTTTTATCGGATGGCTTTTCTGTGAGGAATTTCAAAAAATGAGGCCCAAAATTATCGTTAAGGTGAGGACATCATTTTATGGCGAATCGTTATATCGGGGCTTGACTGTACCAATATATCAATGATATGAGGCTTGTCTCCAGTGGCTTCATCCCGGCGGATCATCCAACACGGCTCACGGCTCCGGGCTCACGGCATTCCCGGAGATAAATTCCCCTCACCTTTCACATCCCGGTATGTACTCCGTAGAGCTGCAGTAACGTTAGAAGCGCCATGTCAAACCTGCATCGGCCCTCGGGTTGGAGTCTTGGATCTTGAAGATTCGCCTCGCAGCCATTCACCATTTGAGCGGCACCATGGAAAGCAAGCAAGGGGGCTTATCTCCGTACGTACGAATATACGAAGATGGCGATCCGACCGTCATCCACTTTTCGAACTAGGTACCACTGCCAACCAGCCTCGCGCAGCTGTTCTCGTCCAATTGCGGTGCGGCGCCGGCGTCCATTGAAATTGAGTTGTGACGAGAGCCCGACATGGACCATAAATCGAGCCGCTCTTTATTAACAATTGGCGCTTTCCCATTAACGCCTTACTGTCGCCGTTTGCCATCTGCCTTTACTTCCCAAGCACAAGATCAGACGTTGCCGCGCCTTTTCATTAAATCAAAAACGCAAAGCAGCATCATAATCGAGGCTCGTGTCAAAACGCCCAGCCCCACGACGACGACGACGACGACGACGACGACGACGTTGGACCCGCACACTCGGCCGAAACACAAACCATACCTACATCATCATCCTTCATCCCGCTTACCATGGCATCAACCACGATCTCGGCTTTCGCCAACTACCCCAAGCCCGTGGAGGGACCAGCCACTACATACGAGGTTCCTCCGGAGAGCAATCCCGTTTTGCGCGGCTATCCACTGGTAGCTGGCAGTGCTCTGTACGTGTAATGCCCTTGTACGGTTATGATCGAAAGGGAACGCGGATGTCCAGTCACGCATTCATTCCACTCTGTGGAGGAGCGCATTTGCTAATACGTCCCAACTTTCACCGGGGAGCTTCGGCCATCAAGAGTAGCACGATTTGGGTATCTGCAACGCTTTTTCTGGAATAATGCCGGTTTCGGCAAGATTAAAGACTTGGGGGTCCTTGATGGTGTTCCGCTTACTTTTGATGTGAGTGCCTTTCCTCCCATGCTGCATGACCTCCTTTATTATTCTTAATTTCTTAATCTGATTATATCTTCAACCCTCTATAGCCATGCGTCACTCCTCTAGGCCCAAGCGGCCCAATGATTGACTTCGAGCCCGGCCTCCTGGCTGCCAAACATATCCCCTCTAAAGCCAAATACTACTCTATCAACGACTACCACGAGCTGTACAAATCCAGAAAAATCACGCCCCTTGACGTCGCCAAAGCTCTGCTGCCACTCACCAAGCCTGGTTCGTGCAAAGACAAGAAGGCATCGTATGAAGACGCCTGGGCGGACAACCACGGCAACGACGAGCTGGTCTTGGAAGCTGCCAAGGCGTCCACCGCGCGATGGGCGGCCGGGAAACCGCTGAGCATCTTGGACGGAGTGCCCATCGGTGTCAAAGATGACCTGGACGCTGAGGGATACAGAAATCACATCGGAATGAAGTATAATGCCAAGTCGCCAACATTTGACAGACAGGCCAAGTCGGCTTGGTGTGTGCAGGTGCTCCAGGATGCAGGTGCGGTGGTTTTAGGCAAGAACCGCATGCATGAGCTCGGGTCAGGTGAGTCTCTTATAACTTTCCGTGAATCCAAATGGTGAGGAACAAGAAGCGCTAAATTTTGACGACGAAATTGAATGAAATCGTTTTCATTCGGTAGATACATGTGGCTTAAATGTATGTATCTTTACCCTTGCTTCAGCCTTCCACCTCGCTTCTCATGCCCCCCTGTTTGAGTCTCTCTCTACTGTTCTAACGCTGGCGGGACAGATTGCCCAAGGCACGCCTACAAACCATATGAACAACGAATATTACCCCGGCGGATCATCCTCCGGGCCCGCCTCGGCCTTGTGTTCCGGCATGGTGCCCCTCACGCTCGGCACAGACGCCGGCGGCAGCATCCGCATCCCGGCGAGCTTCAACGGCCTATACGGCCTCAAGCCATCCCACCACCGCGCCGGCTTCATGGACAGCTCCATGTGTGTCACCGGACCCATGGCCGCCAACGTGGCAGATCTGACCATTGGCTATCGCTTCATGACCCAGGCAGACCCGTCCGACGGGGTTCAGGCCGCCTTTGCGCGCTCACTACCTCCCGCACCATCAGCTAAGAAAGTCATGGGCGTCTACCGCGACTGGTGGAACGCAGCCGACCCAGACGTAGCCCAGCACTGCAACAAGGCCATGGACTACTTTGCCCAGCAGCGCGGCTACGAAGTGGTGGACATTTCCATCCCTCACCTCGGCGATGCCCAGCTCGCACACGGCATCATCTGCCTCGTCGAAATGGCCGAAGGCGCCCGCCGCCGCACCGCCAACCCGGCTGACTGGCTCTCTCTCGTCAGTCCCTCCAACAAACTCCTCCTCTCAGTCGCCACAGCGACCCCGGCAGCCGACTACCTCAAGTTCAACGCCATGCGCACTCTCCTCATGCGGCACTTTGCGCACCTGTTCCGCAAATATCCCGGCCTGCTCATCATGTCCCCGACGACACCCCTTGCTGGATGGCCCAAGCACCCCGGGGATGAGACGCATGGGCTCAACGACGGCAACACAGCCTTGCGGAACATGATGTACATCTTCCTGGCGAACTTGACCGGTACGCCCTCCGTGTCTGTCCCTGTGGGATATACCCCTGCCAAGCAGGGAGATGGAGATCTCCCAATTGGATTGCTAGCCACGGCGGAATGGGGAGCGGAGGAGCAGTTGTTGCAGTTTGCGGGTGAGGCGGAGGAGTATCTGCATGTGAGGTATCCTGGTGGGCGGAGGAGGCCGGATGGGTGGCTGGATGTTATGGCGCTTGCGAGGGAGTTGAAGTGAGCAATGCAGCACGGGGGGTTTAATGTGCGTAGATGTAGCGTTTTGTTGGAACTTGGTGGTTGATGGCTCTGACAGTTTGTAACACTATGGCAGCTCAGTCAAGCTAGGTATGGTAGGTCATGGCCGTTCATGACATGACAGCTCATGGAAAAAAAAAAGGGGGGGGGGTCTGTTTCTCTGTCCCGAAGAGGGGAATGGTGACCTAGTGTCTCATGTTTGCCTATCCTTAGGCTTAGTGTTTTCGTCTGTTTTTCTATATTCAGGTAGGGTTTCTCTCTTCTAGAGTTTCAGGATGGAGATGTAGGATAGGAACATGGAATAGTCTTCATTCATTCCCTGCGTGGCATTGTCGTCGTCCGTGTGACGTTTCATCTTCTCATATATTCCTTTACGGCACTTTCAGAATCCTGCGGGATCGCCCCGTCGTCCTGTGAGCAGTCAATCGAGTTTTCTTTCTTCGAAAAATCCTGTGACAGCCTCTGCGGGGCAGATTCATGTGTTGGCTGCTTCGTCTTCTCGGCTTCTATTCTTGTTCTATCCATTCGAACGAGTCTTCAACCTAACTGGGGATAATCTGTGATGTCGTAACGTGTGTCGACGCCGTAGTCCATCTTTCGACCTTTTTTAGGAAGCGAGTACCGCCAATCAGATGGCTCAGAAGTGAACATTATGGTTCTTTGCTGGTATGGCTCCTATATCAAGTCCAAAATAATACAGAATGGACTGACTCACTCAAATGGTGGCCTCGACACTTCACGTGCATCATTGTATTATCGGCCATCTTCTTGTTTAGTCTGCTGCCTGCAACATCCATGTTTCCAGTCTGCTTCGTTCACCGTCCATTACCCAGCAATGCCCAGCGCCACATCAGCCCAGAAACTTGGCAGCCATGCCAGCCAAGCCCCCCTGAGAAGTCGCCTGGCTCTTGAAATACATCTTCATGGCCGTCTCAACAGCATGCTGCACCACGTTCTCCTTACTAGCACCCCCCTGGACCTTGCCCTGCGCGGCCTTGTCGTCAAACAGCTTGGGTGTGAAAAATCTCACGTCAGCGACTGGATGTGCGACCTCTACTATCGTATCTATCGCGGGATCTGATCTGCTAAGAGATGGAGGCTAGACCGGAGGAAGGTAAGACTCACCTTGCTTGCCTCTGTCATGGCCATGCCTAAGAATGCGCCCTGGCCGGAGGTAGAACTCACGCTGCGGTTGGACTGCGTGAAGAGCTTCAGAGCCTGCATGGCGGCCGCGGTGCCGAGGGTGCTGGAATCACCTTTGCCGTCGTTCTGGTACGCTTGCTGGTGTTGCTTGACGGCGTCTTTTGGGGGAGTTAGCATATGACCAGAGTCTCTCTAGCCTTCTCTTCTCTGTTTTTGTTTTGGTTATTTCTTGCCAGAAGCTCACAGTCCAAATACGTGACCATACGGATCTTCATGGAAGAGAAGTCATAAACTCCCATGCCAAAAGGGCCACCCCCCGATCATATCATATATGAACACAACATCAAAACCAACAGAGGGTTTCAAGATACCTTGCTCATCAATTTCCTCGCTCTGAAGTTTGCCCTGCCTCTGCCCAACCGCACTCATAATATTGGCGAATAAATCGCTCCCGCCTGCGTTCGCGCCAGCCGCGTGCTGCTGCGCCATCTTCAGGGCTTCGTCTGGGAGGGCAGCTCCCTCGGCAGAGCTGTTATGATCTGTAGAACGAGTCAAAACGGGTGTTTCACAGGACCATTCTATAAACTTGGCCGTTCATAAGAGACATTGAGTGGGACACCAGAAGATTTTGCGCTGATGATGGAAGAATTCGAACCGTCTTTCATGGGCACTGGGATTGAAGAAAGTGATTCAAGGTAAGCAATGTTGAGTTGAGTAGCACCGGTGAATGGAATTATGGAAATGGCAGGCTGTTTTGAAAGAAGTGATAAAGAAGGGTCGCTTTTTTGCTTGTACCCATTCTTGCTGTTCTTGTTCCTCATGTTTTTCTCTTCAATATTGCTCCTGCCGTTTGTGTTCCAAGCCAACCACTCGCACCACGCAGTCCGTACGCCTGTTGCATCACCGCCCTGGCCACATCATCTCTCTCCCCAATATATCTGGACTTCGTTTTTCTTCATTTCCCAATTGCCAGCATAGGCATAGAAACGAAAGGAGAGGTAGACAAACTTGAAGAACTTCACGAAGATAAATCTGCAATAAAAAGAAAAGGGACCACCAGGCCTCTCCTGAGAACCAAGACCTGGCAAGCACGACATACCCTGATTTTTCTGCCCTTGTCCAGAAAGATGCTGCTGGAGGATATCTTTCCCCATGCCCACGAACTTGTCCATAGTTGTTTTAGTCTAGCAAGACTCGAGAGGCCAAAGGGTCAGGAAATCGTCGATGCGTTGAAAGCGAGCACCTCGTTTTGGGATAAGAATGCGGGGTCCTTGCTTGTAACGTACAAACTGTGCAACAGAACCTCGGAATTGGAAAGTTGAGCGATGACGACGGGGCAAAGAAGCCGCGAGGGGCTGCATGTGGCCGCCAGTTGCCGGGTATCCTCTTCGGGTCTGCGGTCCAATAGGCGTACAGTAATTGCCACGTCACTCTGCATTCACGCCCGAGGACCGCATACCAGGTACAAATGTATGTGCACTGCTGCCTGTATCTATGTAAGAAAGTTCCCTTGTAGGGGGGAAAGTAAATAAAAAGCGCTCGTCCTGTCCTCCGAATGTCCCCGTGGACGGATATCTCCCACGATCTAGCCTGGAAAGAAGTATGCAAAAATGTGCCCAAATGGACATGAAAAGAAGAAAAGTAACGGCGCGCCTCGTAAACATACATCAAATGTACGTCAAAGATCATTCCGCCAGCCAATCCAACCCCTCGGAAGCACCAGTGAAAGCTGCCACTTTCAGCCAGCCAACCACTGACTGAGCTTCCTGGTGTTGCTTATACGATCAAAAACAACATATCGCAAAAATATCATAAATTACATGCCGTATGGACAGCGTTATTCCAAACGCCGGTCGTATTGGGTGTCAAACCCCGCTAGCACCGAACCTGGTAACGCCTTTAACTATGGCGCAATGTTCATATTCGAAATCCAGCTCGCTTATTGTTTCGGTGGTTTCATATTGGCCTTCCTTTTAAGATTTTTTAGGTGGTTTTTTTTTTGGTTGTTGTCTACGTCTACCCCAAGGACTGGTCGATGCGCGAAGACTTATGTGACACCGAGGTGCGCTTCTTTTCCTTCTTGGCCCATCGGAGCCCGCACGCGTTGCACAGGGTTTTCGGTCCTCGCGGTCCTTTTCGCCATTCGGGAGAGTCCAGAGTGCCTGTTTATTTCGAGTCCGACATCATCAGCACGGAATCCAGACATAATGTGCGCTGGGGATACGATTTAGGAAACTTACCGCAGTCTGTGCACACGTACTCCTCCGCCGTCTTCAACTTCTTCTTCTTGTCTCCCGCTCTCATTTCCCGATCCGCCGGAATGGCAATGCCGGCATCGCCTTTGATCAGAATCGGGCTGCTGCCGCCCGTAGTTATGCCCCTGCTGCGCTCGCCTTCCATATACCGCAGGCCCGTCAGCATCTCGATGGTATCCGCATGCAGGTTCGCCTCGTATCGCGCCATCTTATCACCCAACGAGTCAGACCGCCGCGCGGCAACGGCTCCTTCGAGATTCTCCCTGGTCAGAGCGGGGTTCATCATATCCTGTGAGTCATCGTGGGAGCTGTTGCTACGTAAGAAGAATGGGCCAGTCATGGAGGCTGGTCCCGTGGTCTCTGAGGGCGTCATGTCGGATCGGCCTTCCTGACTCTGCGTCCAAAGGCGGCTGGATTCCTCAGTCTCGACCTCTTCTTCTCGTCGCAGCTCCGCTATGCGACGCTTCAGCCTCTCGTTCTCCATCTTGTGTTCTAAGAAAGAGTCGAGCAAACCGGCGTTTTTGGTCGGGTACGGTCTCGACATGACGAAAACGGCCTGGCAAAAGGGCGACTGATTGCTTGGATTGGGTGCGAATCGTGCAGCGGCGATGTGGGCGTGTCCAATGGTCTCGAATATGGCGTAGGAACCGTTCTTGGCCTTGAATCTGTAGAAGAGCCGTAACGGATTGCCCGAAGAGATGGATTCGTGGAGCTCCGAGACGAAGACGCCTTGGTCGTCAGGATGAATGAGGTCTTTGAGGAAGACATCGTGGATTTCGTCAGCTGAGTATCCCGAGATGTTCAGAATACTGCTAGACGCGTACTTGATACGTCCATTGGCATCAAGGATGTGCAAAAAATCCTTGAGCTCCTCGACGACTTTGGCAGGCCAATTTCGACGCTTCGTGAAGTCCGTCAGAGTACTGGTGCTGCCATTCCCGCTTCCATTACCCGACAAGCTCATCTGCGCAGAGGATGTTGAGCGCAAGGAAGTAGGGAAGTTATCCACCGAATGGGCCACGGGAGTGTCCTGCGATCGAGCGGAAGACGGGTCCTGGACATTAGGGCTATTATTCACGGTTATGTCGTTGTTGCCGTTGCCCATGGACACGTCGCCGTGGCCGCTCATGGACATGTCGCCGTGGCCGCTCATGGACACGTCGCCGTGGCCGCTCATGGACACGTCGCCGTGGCCGCTCATGGGCATGTCACCGTGGCCGCTGCCCATGGAAAAGTCGGCCATGGACATGCCCGATGCGCCTGTCGTCGCTTCAAAGCCCATCATTGTATCACCATCGTCAAACAGGGCCATGAGTTCAAAGGCGTCATGCCCCCTCCCTGCAAACTAGAACAGGGGCAGACCAATTAGCGTTAGATACGGTCAGCCCATGGACGAATTGCACGGGATTCAAGGCAAGCAGCTGACGAGAGACCGTGTAGTGTGGAGGGGAAATGGGAATGCCTGCGACTTGCTAACCTGAGGGTTTTGCGCATCGGAGAAGTGGCTGAATGGCACGAAGTCGTGGAAGCTGCCGCTTGACGGCGGAGGCGGTGGCCCGTGGGACATTGTGGTGCAGCTGGTGCAGCTGGCTGAGAACAAGTGTGGCTGATTTCCGTGGTCGGTCGTCGTCTGGTCTGGTGCGTCTGGTGGTCAAAGACGACTTCAAGACCCCGATTCTACAACCGTGGCGCGGGCGTGTGGCGCGGGCATGTCGGGCAGGCGCCAAGCCCTCGGAGATGGGTTGGAGCGCAAGACTCTGCAATAAGAGAACAGCAACGGCGAGGCAGCGTGCTTGGCCCTTGAACGGCTGCTATATTCGCCGCTTAATGTTTTCGAAATTCGTCAAAACCGTTAGGTACTTGCGCGCGTCGTCGACTTCAGAGCTGAGCGGAGCAGGTCCGTAGAATTGGCTGTGGTCCGGGCGCTGGGGCCGGAAGACGATAGAGATGAATAGGAACAAGAGACGGATGAGGGCCAGTCAAAAAAATAATGGCGTTAAATAAACCACTCCAGATCGCGGGATGCGAACGGCGCAACGACGGGCTTAAGTGTTCTTGCCGAGTGAAGCCGAGTAGTTGCAGAGAGATGTCGCAGAGTGTTGCAGAAGGAAGGCAGCCGAACCACCTTCGAACGCTTTTGAATACTTCCATTGTCCAGCCAAACCATGGTCAAGGCCAAGTCGACCGGCCGTGGATGGTTAATAATGGATAGCCGTTGGGCTAGCGCTCGAGAGGCAATGCAACTCGACTTACCTACTTCAAGAACGAAAGCAGCACCGCGACAGAGCTCGGGGCGGCCCAACGGCACTTGGCGCCGGCCAACAGTGACCACGCACTACCAAGACACAGTGTATTCCGACCGCGGACGACACTGTGCACACTAACTGGGGCGGCGCCGTGGCGGTCCCGAGTCAGGTACGCCGCGGCCCAAGCCACCAAGGCAGAGGTACATTTGCATGTACAGAGCCCGGAACACTATCCAGACTGTCCATGACTCCATGCGGCAAGTCGACAGAAGTCGATGCAGTCAGTACGGAGTATGTACGCCCTACTCTGTACTCCTTACAAAGTCGGTACTGTCCAATGCGGGCCAGGTTTCTGCCCAATCAACGACAACCAGCACATAAACGGCACGGCCGAGAACATCCAGCCTCGACTTTTCGACGCACAACAGCCCTGTGAATCTTACACGTCAACTGTCAGGTTATTTCAGCTTTTTTGTATTTTTTTTATCGTGTTCTACGGAGTAATTGACCACTTGAATGCTTACAACACGAAAACGGCAATCGCCACGGTGGTAAGTCGTGAGTCGTGACGCACCAAGTTGGCTGCGGGTCCGAAATTCGGATCTTTGGCGGCAAGGCGCCACTGTCTCGAACCACCAGACCCGTGCTGTACTAGGTACCTACTCGTGCCACAGCCCCACCTACTTTATGGTTACGAATGCTCTTACTATCGTAGATGGTGCTCCGCACAAATATGAACAGATCACCAACGTGAACAATTTTCAACGCCTTCATTTTTAATCCCGATCATCTCAACGACAAGAGTAGATGTGATTTCGCTGGGAGTCGAGGTGCATACATATATGGCATTGAATTCTCCTGAAACAATCCCGACAGCCAATTTCGCAACGGCGGCGCCGTAATTTGATGTGCCGCACAAAAAACGAAGAGTGTTTTCCAGAAATATCAATAACTCAACAACGAATATACATGTGAATTCATTGGAAGTTTTTGTGAATACACAGATGACTCTGTAATATCTCAAAGCAATTCCGAAGGCCAAAATCGCAATAGCGGTGCGACAATCCGGTGTGCTGCGAGGACAATGAAGCGGCCCAGCTTGAGCCGCGTAGCCCGCTGTTGACAAGAACAACTCAGGCTTCTGTGATTAATCACGTGCCTGAGCACCCCGTCAGAATCCCAAGCCAGAATCTATCACAGATCAACCGGCACAACTTTACGAGAATATGTTCCATCTAAGCAGAGGAAATGGCATTTAGAAGGCAGATGGATTCTGTACTGAGTGTCTAGATATTTCGAGGTCACAACGGGGCTGTCGTGTTGTGCGGCGCAAATTGTGCTCATGTGACAAAATGCGGTCGCATCGTTTTTGAGCGGCACATCAAATTACGGCGCCGCCGTTGCGAAATTGGCTGTCGGGATTGTTCAGGAGAATTCAATGCCATATATGTATGCACCTCGACTCCCAGCGAAATCACATCTACTCTTGTCGTTGAGATGATCAAGATTAAAAATGAAGGCGTTGAAAATTGTTCACGTTGGTGATCTGTTCATGTTTGTGCGGAGCACCATCTACGATGGTACGTAAGAGCATTCGTAACCATAAAGTAGGTGGGGCTGTGGCACGAGTATGTACTATGTACCTACCTTGCAACAATCATACAGGAAGGCGAAGTCGCACTGCTCCGTACTGCAGATCATTTCGAAGACATGATATGTTACAGAATGCACAGAGACAAATGCCTTTGTCGCGATGCACCGTGAAGTGCGTGAAGTGGTGGTCACTGGTCAGCGGCAGAAGTCGACGGTGACCTTATTTTACATTTTGGGCAGTCGGAAGGGCTCGGTGTATTTCAGTGTAGCTAGTTTTTGTTTTACTTTTTCGTTTCTGCATGGACTTCTGTAACTTGTCTGGATATTTGTTTTCTTTTTCCTTGGTGCTGGAATCGCGCGCAATACGGAGTACCTACAGAATGGTGTGGCACGATTTTTACACTTTCTTCTTTCAGCTTGCTTTCCTTCTTCCATGTAGGCGGAGGGACTGTTATCTTCTCTTATTTGTTTTTAAATTTTGAGCCAAAAGGGAGCACATGCATCAGCAAAGAATGAAGAACGAGAGACACCGTCACACCATACATACCGCATGTTTGGTTCAGCCACCTCAGCTCGGGCCCCTCTTTTAAGCTGAGGTTGCCTTGTCGGTGACCCGGCACCAAGGAGTATCGCAGGCGGCAGAAGAGATGTGCCTGAGCAGGGGGTTGAATATCCGCCGCCATGACCAGATCTACGGAGTACATCATACACGGCGTGACCACTAACTCGCCCGATCCTATCAGCTTTCATACTCCGTAAATTCTACAACGACCAAGCTCGGGAATTATGTACCGTGTTCATCGCGGAGCTCCGAGTCTAGCTTTGACGGAAATGAGGACAAAAGGCAAGGAGAGGGGCGTAGCTCCAGGTGGACAGGCTATATACTCCGTACATGTACATACATACTTATATGTATATGTATGTACCTAGCAGGCCTACGCAGTGCATGTAGAAGCCTTGGCCCTTGCCGTCGAGGTGATTGACTACGGAGTACACAGAGACGAGTCACTCGCTTCATCGTACATAGTACCTGCATACTGTACAGTGTACATACATGGATTGTCCGAACCGGTTAGCTGGGCCGGACACGGTGGACGAGCAGCCGCTCGTGGGTCATTGGGATGCCTGCCTCTTGAGTCTTGATCAGTGAGTCTTGCGTCTCGATGGTGAGGGGTGGCGAGGCGGCGTGGAGAGGATCAACCTGGATCCGGGTCCTTGGCGCTGCTCAAAAGGTACCCGGTAGAAGCTGCTCACGAAAAAAAGCCGAAAACCCAATCAGTGGTCGCATTATTTACCTTAATTTGAGATTTTGATCAGACACCATGCGGGACCCCTGGGCCCTGACCTCGGGCCCGGATACGACCGCTGCCCCATGCCAGTTCCAAACTTCAAACTTCCGCATGGTGTGCACTCTAAACGAGCGTATTATGTATACCTATGTATGGCGTAAACGATGCTCAGGAAGATGGTTGATCTATTCTGTCTCTACTCTACGGAATAGATCACCCCTTTTATATCCAGATATAAAAGGAGCTAAGGGACCGGTCTATCTAGAGGGAGAGAGCTCATTCTTCCTATAGCATTGGGAAATGAAGCGGCTAGTCGGCTAACGAAGACGCTCAATGAAAGGAGAGAGGATGTGACATCGGAATGTCTCGTCCTCAGGCTCACATTTATTGAACGTAAAAGCTGCTGACTAACGCACGGCCAATGCATGTGCATAAGTGGTACTCACACTGTGGGGCATAGCACCTAACGGGCGACACTACATATGTATGTACATACGTAGAAACGATACCTACTCGTGGGTGTATAGGTAGGAAGCACTGAGCAGTCTCCGGTCTTCAGACTCGAAGCTTTCATTTAACGTACAGAGTACTTGACGTATGGCAGTTGTAGAATGTGGCGGCAGATTGCAGGGATAAGGCTCTGATTCACGACATATGTATGTACAATCATGTATGTATGTACGGAGTATGTACTCCGTATGATACGAACAGCTGAGGAAACAATCGCTGATGCGACGCGCACGTGACAGCGCACCATGGGGCAAGCTTCCTCAACGCGTTGACCACCGCCCCGGCGCGTTTCTCGAATCCACCATGCGTCATGAGATGCTTGCGCTTTGCTATCAGCACCGGGGAATCGTGAAGCGTGAACCACAAGCGTGCACAAAGAGTGTGAAGAACGCGGCTGTCTTACTCTGCGCCGTCGACGATGTCGAAAATTGGCAAGCTTTCCATCTCAGGCGTCCGGTCATTCAGCCCATCCGTACGCGAAGCCATTCAATTCAACACACCCTTGACCCTGATTGTCGGTCTCAATGGATCGGGAAAGACGACCATCATCGAATGTCTCAAGTATGCTACCACCGGAGAGCTACCGCCCAACAGCAAGGGTGGTGCTTTCATCCATGATCCGAAGGTAAAGCGCTCTGATCGTGCTCTTCTGAAGATGCCTTGCTCACAACAACACAGCTCTGTGGAGAGAAGGAGGTCATGGCGCAAGTCAAGTTGCAGTTTTGCTCCATCAATGACCGTCAACATGTCGCCACTCGGAGCTTACAACTCACCGTAAAGAAGACCACTCGATCTCAGAAAACGCTCGATTGCTCCCTTGTCGTGGTGAACAATGGCGAGAGAACGACGACGTCGACCAGGCAGGCGCAGTTGGATGAGATGATTCCGGAACGACTCGGCGTTTCGGCTGCCATCCTCGACGCCGTTATTTTCTGTCACCAAGACGAATCACTGTGGCCACTCAGCGAACCGGCCGCGCTAAAGAAACGATTCGACGAGATCTTTGAAGCTCTCAAGTACACCAAAGCCATTGACAACCTCAAGATCCTCCGCAAAAAGCATGTGGAGACGCTGGGTAATCTGCAAAACGATGAAGCACACAACAAGGTGAACAAGGATCGAGGCCAGAGGGCCGAAAAGCGCATGACGGCTCTGCAGACGGAAATCGAAGAGGCCCGCGAGCAGTGTGAACGACTGTCGTCCGAAATGCAGGAGACACAAGAAAAGATTCGCGAGAAGCGCGAACAGGCAAACAGCTTTCTTCAGATCGTGCAGAACCTAGACAATAAGCGTGAACAGTTGGAGTATCGTCAGGATGCCGTCAACGAGCTGAGGCAGACCTTGGATGAGTTGCCAGGTGACGATGCTTCATTGGAGCATTCCCTGGAGCAATACGAGCAGAGTATGGAGCGATATCGTGAAGATGCTGAGCAGAACAAGTCTCGATACAACGAGTTGCAAAAGGAGCTGGCTGATGCGCGCAAGGACCTGTCTGCAAAATTATCCGAGCAAGGAAAACACCAGTCGGACAAGGAAAAGTATGAGCGACAATGCAAAGCGCGTATGGAAATGATCCGGGACGCTGCAACCGCGCACGGATTTGACGGCTACGATGGCGACGACCTGGCAGATGAGCAGGTCCGAACCTTTCACAGCCAAATTCAGAGCCTGATGGGCGATAAGAAAAGGCATCTTGAGCGCGTACATAAGGAAAACGCCACAGAAATCGACTCAGCAACAGGAGTCATCACAGAGTTGGAAGGCCAAAAAGCGGCCAGGACCCAAGATCGTGTCTCAGCCAAGCAGCGCATGGCGGCCATCGACAAGCGCACCAGCATCTTGCAAAACGAAATCAGCCTGATTGATGTAGATGAGGGTGCCAAGGCTATTCTAGATGGACAGCTCGAGGCTATCAACTCCAAGTTTGGCAGCCTGCAGGCCGAGCTGGAAAAGGCAAATTGGGACCGGCAGATATCTGACGAAAATGATAAGCTGTGGCAGTTGGAGAGCGAGAATGAAAAGCTGAGCAGAGAACTCGTCGAGTGCACTCGCCTCGCATCGGAAAGAGCGCAGCTTGACTTGAGGAAAAAGGAGGTTGCTGATCGAAAGTTCAAACTAGAAACGCTCGAGACCACGTGGAAGCCCAAGCTGTCTGTCGCCATCGGCGGCGACTGGGATACAGTCGACACGTTGGAGTCAAGATTCCAAGCTGTCGCCAGTCAGCAAAATAAGGCACTCCAAGAGGCTCGCAAGGCCCTCGAACAGATCAAGCACAAGCAGCAGAAGGAAGAGTACGAGCTCCAAAATGTCAAAGAGGCGCTGGAAACAAAGACGAGCGAGGCGACAAGGTGTGAGAAGAAGGTCCTCGACGTTTTGCGTGAGATGAGAGACGATGCGCAAATCGACGATTACTCGGGCGAGGTAGACGCCATGGAAACCCAAGTTGAGGAATATCGCAATGAGCTTAGCCTCTTCGACGCACTTGTAGACTACTACACGAAGTGCAAACGGATGCTGGAGTCGAAGAAGAAGTGTCTACTATGTGAGCGCCAATTCGGCGACGATCAGACTGCCAGCCTGGACCGCCTCGACAAAAAGATTGAGAAGCAGTTGAACCCGAAGGGCAAATCAGACGTCGAAGGGGAACTGAAGGATGCCGTGGTGAGCTTGGACGCCCTCCGTGCGGTTCGGTCTTCCTATGAAAAATACAAAGGTCTTAGCGCGGAGTTGCCCTCACTTCGCGACCAAGGTAAGGGCGTGGAAGCAGAGATTGATCTTCTGGAGCGTCAGCTGGAGGATCAACAAGCCAAGGTCACCGGCGAAGAAGAAAAGGTGCGCGACTTGGACGGTCTTGCCAAAACTGTGTCAACCATGTCACAGTTGAGCAAAGATATCAAGGATTCCGAGGGACAAGTAGAGCGCATCATGTCACAGCACATGTCCGCGGGTGCCGCCACGCGAAGCGCCGAGGAGATCCATGAGCTCCAGGCCGGCATTGGGGAGCAACTTCGAGGCCTCAAATCGCGCATCTCCAAGCTCACGACGGACAGACAGCGAATGAAGGACCAGCTGAGCTCTCTAGAGCTTGAACGGAGCGAGCTCAAAAACAAGGTTGGCCGTGCCATCGGCCAGCTGGACAAGAAGGCCGATATACAGACGCAGATCCAGTCCCTCAAGGAAGATATGGCGCACCAGCGACAAGTCATGCACGGCGCGGACGAGGCTCTGGAAAAGATTGAGCCAAGCATCGTGGAGGCCAGATCGGCTCGCGACGCCGTGCTGGGGAAAGGACGGGCGAAAGAACAGGTCGTCATCACAGAACGCGACGCCATTGCTAACTGGCTGAGCGAGTTCAACATGCTCGACAGCGACATGCAGACGTATATCGAACGGGGCGGCCCGTCCAGCCTGGCGGCCAACGAGCGTGCCATTGTCGCGCTGGAAAAAGCCATTTCCAGAACAGATGCCGACATTGTAGACCTCACGGTGCGGGCAAACAAGCTGAAGCAAGACATCGACAGCGGCGACCGCAGCAAGAAGAACATCAGCGACAACCTACACTACCGCAAGCACCTACGCCAGCTAGAGGTGTTGCGGCGAGACATTGCCGAGCTACAGGACCGCAACGCGCACGAAGACTATGAACGTCTCCAGAGTGAGGCGCGCATCCTAGAAAACCAGGCCAATCGGCTGCTAGCAGAGCGAGGCTCCGTCATGGGCACCATGAAGACCAAAGACGAAGAGCTGGGCCGGCTCCTCCAGGAATGGACACTGGACTACAAAGACGCCAAGCACAAGTACCGCGAGTGCCACATCCGCGTCGAGACCACCAAAGCCGCCATCGAAGACCTCGCCCAGTGCGGCGCAGCCCTCGACCGAGCCGTGATGCAGTACCACTCCCTGAAGATGGCCGAGGTGAATCGCATCGCCGGCGAGCTTTGGCAGGCCACCTACCAAGGCACCGACATCGACACCATCCTCATCCGCTCCGACAATGAGTCCAGCGCCGGCAAGCGCAGCTACAACTACCGTCTCTGCATGGTCAAGCAAGACACCGAAATGGACATGCGAGGCCGCTGCTCCGCCGGCCAAAAAGTACTCGCCAGCATCATCATTCGTCTCGCGCTCGCAGAGTCCTTTGGCGTCAACTGCGGGCTCATTGCCCTGGACGAACCGACCACGAATCTCGACCGCGACAACATCAAGAGTCTGGCGGAGAGTCTGCATGCTATTATCCGGGCGCGGCAGGGGCAGACGAATTTCCAGCTCATTGTCATTACTCACGATGAGGACTTTTTGCGGCATATGCGGTGTAGTGATTTCTGTGACTCATTTTTCCGGGTCAAGAGGGATGAGAGGCAGAATAGTGTGATTGTGAGGGAGAGTATTACCAAGATTTTCTAGAGATTGTCGAGGCTTGCCTTCACTGTTGTCGGTTTGCTACCTGCGGTATTGCACAGCTCGCGATTGAGCCGTGTAGGTGACGGATGGATGGGCACGGCTTTGACGTCGAGGGATGAGGATTGGATGAAGTTCGAGATGAATGATGAATGATTTGTGAAAGGGCTTTTGTACCGCAATAAGAGGCAGGTGCATGGGATGTGCGAAACGATACCTTTGAATGTACTTTGCCATGTAGACATGACGAGGGTACGCCAACGTGTATTCATGTGCAGTTGTGAATAGCAGGTACACTGAATGTATAACGCCTGAAAGAAATTGTTATATATGTAGTATATAGTATATATGATGCCAGACAGACCTGATCGTGGGCATACTTCACGTACATAATCGTTGTGAGTCGTTCGTCAGATCAACCGTGCCAAATGGTGTTTGGGACATGGGGACAATGAATGGTCACTACTACCTCTGGTATAAGTTACCCGCAAAATTCATTCAATAACGTCCCATATTTCTTACTGCAGAGCATTTTAAGTCGTCCAAAACATGTAATGCATTTCAAGATCACAGAAATAGCCTAGGCAAATTTGAATGTACAACGCAATATGAAACGTGACCATCGGATATAACACGTCCTACAAGATGAAACGTAAATTACGCGAGCGCTTTGAATCTGGTCCCCCCGCAAAAGCTAGATCAAACACACAAACAAACGACTTTCAGTCTTCTAAAAAGAAGGAAAATTGACCAAGCTTGCTGATGATGGGGTTTGTCTGCCCTGCGCCCAGTGGGATGTGTACCACGGTGCCGAGAATCCGTCAATGAATACAGCAGATAGATAGATGGATGCCTAGATGGATTGTCTCAGTCGTATACATGTTCGCATTACTAGTTGTCGTTATAAATCTACGGGCGACGGATGGCTATATCACATCGTCTCCATGGAGGAGGCGCTTCCATCTTCCACTACGTGAGTACGTCGGTAGCGTCCATCTCATCTTCTCCCACTACTATATCCTCTATCCTATTTGCACCTTTACGTCTTCTCATCCCCCTCCTTCTTCTCTTCCGTCTCCTCTTGTTTCTCTTCCTTTTCCTCCTTCTTCTCTTCCTTTTCCTCCTTCTTTTCTTCCTTTTCCTCCTTCTCCTCCTCCTCATCTTCCTTTTCCTCCTTCTTCTTCTCTTCCTTCTCCTCCTTCTCTTCCTTCTCCTCCTTCTCCTCCTTCTCCTCTGTCTCCTCCTTCTTCTCTTCCTTCTCCATCTTCTCTTCCTTCTCCCCCTTCTTTTCCTCTTCCACAGCAGCACCACTCCCACCACTGACAGGAACCGCTTCATCTCCAACCACAGCCGGGAGTGCTCTTTCCGCCTCTGCCTCCATATCCTGCTTCACTTTCTTAGCGTGCACAGCTTCCAACGCCTGCTGCGCCTCTCGCTTCGTCCCCGCGCTCTCAGGACTCGACGGACTACCCGCGTCATCATCAGCTTTGTGGTCATCGTCCTGCTTCCGTCCAAGAGCGGCTTCCACGTCGGTACCCTGCATGGAGACGCTGCCATCTTCCGCTACGTAGTTCTTTGTGCTGCCCTGGGGGCCTGTTTCCCGTATGCCAATCGTGTGAGGGCCTCGAGCGTGGGGGATTTCTTCCTCGTTGGACGGACTTGTGGGCCCTTCTTGCTGTTCCTCATCATCTGCTTGTTGTTGATCTTGATCCTGCTTTTCGTTGGGATTCTTTTGATCTTGCTCTTGTTCTTGGTCCTCCTCTGGCGTTTGCTGTAGCGAGGCATCTGAAGACTCCTTCGCACGCTTTGGTTGACTGCCTGGCACGGCGCCAGTAAGATGCTCTTGTACCCCTCTGGCGTGGTGCCCTATGGACGGAATGCCATTCACACTGACAGAGACTGTTTCGATTCTGCCCACGCCGTTGGGGCCGTCAATTGTCTCGGTCGCTTCGCTGTGTATCTGCGCACCACTTCTCGCTGATACCGTCGGTGTCGTGCCTCCGTCATTGTCTCCTTCAGGGCTGAGACTACGTCTCGTCAGCCACGGGATCGGCGTCAGCAGAGCACCCCCGAGATCTTCATCTGTGCCCAACGCGAGCGTAGGATTGCTCCATGCCACGCTCTGGGCAGCGGCATCTCCATCTTGCGCGGCGTCGCCGTTCAATCGTAGTCTCGATGGGTCGAATGTGGCAGGCGGGAGGGGATAAATGTTTGCCCCAGAGGTGACGCGCACGACGCGATTGAGGGCGTGCAAGTACGGTGCCAGGTTTCGGTAATGCGCCTTTGGTTGGATAATTAGCTCCGCGAGGCGCTGAATTGTGTTTGGCGGATTTTTGTCAAACATCTCGATGTGCTTCCTGATGGCCACGAGCATGTTGTTGAATTGCCTCGGTAGCTCGGTCGGTGCTATAGAGTTGCGGATCTCATGCTCTGCTGCTGCTGCTGCTGCTGCCGCCGCCGCCGCCGCCGCCGCCGTGTTTTCGCTTGGCGCATTGTCTTTGTTGGCTCCTTGGATGGAAGAAGGCTGCTCCGAGGGCGACGAAGGGGAAGAGGAGGGCCTTCTATCTTCTTTCGATGAAAACGAATTCGTTGTCTCCGTGTTTACGGTGGTGTTTGCTATTGTAGTCGTCGTTGTCCGTGGTGGCGATGGCGGTGATGGTAGGGGTGTGAGTTTGGGGATGGAAAAGTCATTGTGCGCAATCTTTCACAACCGACATTCAGCCAAGGCACCGGTGATTCGATGGGTTCTTGGCCCTGAGAGGATAGGGCGCGTTTGTTCATACCTTGTCCAGGCGCGCGAGGATATGGGCTCGCAGTTCCGGCCAGCAGACTCTGTGAGAGGCGCGGATTAGCAAAGAGCCAATGGAGACGGCGCGCGCAAGCGGCTCGAGAGTTTCAAGGAAGAAACCTACTCGGCTACTTTTTCTCCAGATGCAAGCTTGATGAGGGTGTCGTTGTGATGGTCCACCTCCATGATGTGGGAATCTGCGTGAATGGAAGCGATGATAGGGTGATTGCCGACGTGAACATGGAGTGTAAGAGGGATTGCGCTGCGTTGGAACTGGTGATAGTGATAAAACGGGGAATCGAGAAACGAACATCGGAGCCTATGGGCCCGGATCTTGCACCAAGTGGGGTCGTGGCGGAGCTACAGTGGACGCTTAGGCTGCCGTGATTGGCCCCTGCGCGCGATACGTTTTGTTGCAACTTTGGTCAATGGGACAAAGTCACCAAAGGCATTTATTTCTCCGACGTGTCTTGAATCTCAACGCGTATCTAAACTTCACTCGGCCGATGACGCCATTTGGCCGCATCAAAAATGACGTCAAAGTCTACCCCGTCAAATACCCCAATCGCACAGCTCAGATCATGAAATCCCTCCAGTCCCGTCACCGGCAAGTCCTGCTCCGCATCCGTCTCCTCGTGCAAATCCCACCCGCCGGTCCGCACGCCGTCCCTGGTGAAGAAGATGGACACGTCGGTCTTGATGCCCTTGCGCGCTGACGGGACAAACGTCATGCCAACGCCCAGCGTCTCGCCCGCCTTGAACTCGTGCGTAAAGTCCTTGCCGCCCCAGCGGTCGTTGATATACTTGCGGCCGTCGTCCCCGTGCACGCCCATACTGCCGCGGTGCCACCCGGGCAGGCGGAAGGACGGATACGGAAGGGCCGTGAAACCAATGGCCAGAGACGTGTTGCGGCTGTCGGCGAGGATGCGAACTTCGTAGTAGATGGTTTTCGGGCGGCCGGAGCGGGCTGGATCATGTAGGGCGGCCATATACAAGGGCGGATAGCCGATGATGCACCTATCGGGAGAGATGTTGCGCGTCGCGGCGTGCCAGTGTCCCGGGGCGAGCCAGCTGAGCTGCCCATTGAAGCCGGCGGGCTCAATGAGTCGGATATTGCCTACTTCGAGGGCCGTCGTGGCCGTGGCATCAGGCATCATGGGCAGGCGGAGGGGATGCTGCGCACACCACTCCTCTGCCGCATCGGCATCTGCCTCGCTGGCGTTGTTTACGGGTGAGGTGTCATGGCCGCTGAAGAGGGCTGGCGGCGGAGGAAACAGACTTGTGTCGGGAACGGCGGCTTCCCAGTCGTGAGCTGCGTTGGAAGACGCGCTCTGATGGTAATCGGGAGGTTTCGATGATTGTTGAGCGGGCGGTCCCGACGGCGGCGCATATTGCTGCTGATGCTGAGCGGGCGGTCCCGTCGGAGGCGCATACTGCTGCTGATTCAAAGAAGGCCCTTTCGAAGCCAATTGACTCTGAGGAACCGACGACGACGTAGCTGAGCCAAGCTCGTTCCCATCCTGCTCCTTGCGCTGCTGAGCCGGTCGCGGCGCCTGCTCCCCGGCTCCGGCCTTTGTGCTTCCAAAGCACATGCTGCTCAGCGTAGATTCCGTGACTGTTAGACGCAGGATTTTGGGATGAAGCTCTCTCTATCTTAGTATCGTAGTGACCGTGATCCGTGATGTTGTCGTAGTGTGGTCACTTATGTCACATGTGTGTCCGAACTTCGAAGTGGAAAGGGTCAGCAGCCGTGGGGTAAAGAGTAGTTTGTACGGAGTAGTGCTGTAGAAATCGTAAGCCAGACGGTAATATGCTGCTGCAGGCAAATCAAAGGATTGGAAATGCCACTTTGGAAAATCAAGAAAAAGTCATGAATAGCAAGGAACTACTGGGCAGACAAGATTCATTGTCCATCAATGGCGAGGCGACACTAGTTCTGGCCATGATACGTGCACTTTGTCTCGAATCGCAAGACGTCGCGGCGGCGGAGCAAACCCTGCGCCGAGATTTGACGTCACGGCTGCGTAATGAATGTGGCTGTGACTGTGGCTGTGACTGTGGCGGTGGCTATGGCTGTATGTACGGAACCCCCGGCAACATTTGCGTTTACATTGTCGTCCGTTAGAGTCTCTCAGTGAGGGTATTGATAATTGTTCTCATGTGACTCGTGGGTATTCTGTTATCCGGTTGAGCATTTTTCGTCCTTATTCCCTCCAGGAGGTGCCACGTTGCCGCGACGAAGCTCAAGCTATCTGGACCGTTGCATCTTGACTCCTTGAGCGAACTTTGGCTCAAGATCCTTGGAGTTCTTGAAAGATATCTCATGAGAAGAGCGACTTGAAACTGCCGTTCTTGTTCTGATCCTCTACCTAAAATTGAGGCGATTACTTGTACTTTGGGGTGCGGGATCATAGTACTGAGCATCAAGCATAGGGGAGACTTCGGGGTATGCTTGTCGCTCATTCTGGACTCAATACATACATACATACACTCACACTTGGTCTGGAGAGGTCGATCTGGGTTTCTTGCAAAATATTTGGCTCACTCTCTAGTACATAGAGGGGTCAAGTTTCCTTGATGGCTGTCCACCATGATCGACAGTTCAACAGAGGAGAGGAGAGCTACAGGTAGAACATGTTGGTGAATACCTAGTCATCTGAATGATGAGGCTTAAATGACAGACACGTTTTCGATGTAGAAGATCGAAAACAAGATTCAGTTACTTGCTCACATAGACACGCACGAACACGTTTATACCGAAAAAAATATGACGCATACACAACTTCAGTAGTTAAACGTATTGTGTGAAATCGCAACCTCTGTATGCTTCTCTTCCAGATTGCTGTCTGATATATACTCCTAAAAATCCACCTCCTCATAGCCACTCCCTATCCGCCCACCGCCCTCACTCAGAAGTCAGAACTCCTAGCCACTCCACCCACAACACATTTCCAAACTTCATCCCCTCAAACACCCTTCACCCTCACATCAGGACCCCTCTGAAATCACTGCCCCAAATGATTCGCATCCCTATCATCCGGGAAAAAAAATGCCACCACCGCAATAATCACATAAACAGCACACAACAACGCCCCCTCCAAGTAATTACTCCTCCCATCCAAGACCAAAAAATTCACCACAAAAGTCGACACAAACAAACACACCGTCTCAAACAAGGTGAAATATAACGACATTTGCTTATCCATGATCCACCCCAAAATCACCACCAGCGGCGTCACAAACAGCGCTATCTGGATCGAACTCCCCACCGCAACACCAATCGCCAAGTCCATCTTATTCTTCATAGCCACCGTCACGGCCGTGACGTGTTCAGCCGCGTTGCCTACAATAGGGAGGATGATGAGGCCGATGAAGACTTCGCCGAGGCCAGAGGAGGATGTGACGTCTTTGATGGAGTCGACGAGGAATTCGGCGCACACGGCTACGAGGGCTGTGCTGGCGAGGAGGAGAAGGATGGAAGCGGTGCGAGTGAGGTGCTCTTCCGAGGCTGAGGAGTCGGGGTCGGTAGCTTCGTGGGAAGCTGTCGTGGGGTTGTTAAGGGCCATGAGTGGGATTTGGGCTGGGTATGTGCTTCCCGGAGCACGGAGTTGCGGGTTGTGGCCGAGACGGTCCGGGAGGGAGTTGGTGCGGCGGATGCCGTAGCGGACTCGCGGGACGGGGCGGGTTGGCGTGGTTGGGACGGGAGGTTGGGGGGGTTTCTGGGCGAGGAATACCGCTGGGGCTAGTGTTTTGACGGAGATGGACCGGAAGGTAGCTGCCAGCGGTCGTTTGGGCGGCCCAGCTTCCGTGTTGGTCTCTCCGCCGGGGGTGGCCGTAGCCGTGGCTGAGGCCGAAGCAACGGCCGGAGACTGTGCGTGGTCGGTCTGGGGAGGAAGTGCGAAATCCACGCGGCGGACGTTGGAAGATGCACCGGCTGGGTTGACGTCGTCGTTGCCAGTATCCTCTGTAGCCTGTTCTGCATTCTTCTTTTCCTCATGTCGTCTCCTTCTGTGTCTCCTGCGAGACCGTCGATGCCTTCGATACTTGCTGTATCGACCGCCCCGCTCTTCCTCGTCATCCGTCGTATCGACATCCTGATTCAAGAGCCCAACGAGGCCGTTCTTCCGGCCGGTGACTGAGACCGAGCCCTCCGATGTGGTTTCCTCGACGGGGCTAGGGTTCCCGGTTCCGGGCGGAGCAGAGCTCAAGTCGGTCGAGGTTGCAGACAATTTGCGCCTCCGTCCCCCCCGCAGGACCTTCTTTACCTTCCGTCCTATGGTGTCCCGAGACTGGTCTGATGCGTCGGAATCAGAGCTCGAAGACGAATCTGAGTCAGAGCTGCTCGAGGTATCCAGCCACGCGGCTGCGGGACCGGGCGTGGCCTCGGCGTCCACAATGTGCTGCGGCGTGGACTCGTACATGTAGGCGTGGGACTTGAGCTGGAACATGAGGTAGAGGATGTACACGAGCAGTAGGACCTGCACCAGACTGTTAATTTTGGGGGGGGGGTTCAGATTGATTCACTCGGGGAACTTACAACACTGGTCCCGCGACTTATTTTGAGGGACTGGGCGTCGGCACGAGCCGAGTCTTTGAAGGATGCGTGAAAGGCCGTCTGGGAAGAAGTCAGTACCAATTACAGGACCCTTGGAACAGAAGTGCACGTAAACTCACCGGCAGAACCAGACTGACAACACTCAGACTAAGCAAGCAGGCGCTCATCTGCGTCACCGTGCTATTGTAGATCTGTTTTTTTTGTTTTTTTCCTTTTCTCAGCAAAAAAACCAAGCAATACCAGGCAATATTACCAGAAAAGGTCAGAACAGTCCACGGGCATAAAACTTACCTGCTCTCGATACCTTAGCCCTCCGAAAAAAAAGCCCATCCCCAAAATCAGCAACAAATTCGCCAGTATAGACCCCAACAGCGACGCCTGCACAATCCGAATCTCATTCTTCACCAGCGCAATAATAAAAATAATCAGCTCCACTGCATTCCCAAACGTCACATTCAGTAACGCCCCCAGCGAATCCCCCATCTTACTCGCCACAGACTCGGTCGCATGGCTGAGTAGTCCCGCGAGGGGCACGACGGCGATGCAGTTCATGGCGAAGACGATGCCCCCATGGACGCCCTTTACGTTGGCGACGACGATACCAATGGGTACGAAGACGAGGAGGACGTTGAGCCAACTGTGGGTGGCGATGAGCCAGAATGATCTGCGGCATTCCTCTAGACAGGTTTGTTTCGTTTGCTGCTTTTCCGAGACCTCCTCAAGGGGAGGGCCGGGAACGTCATGGTCGGGGAGAGGATCCTTGCTGGGATTGGGGTTTGGTGTGTCTGCGCCGAGGAGGTCGATGTGGTCTTCCTTGGTTTCTACTATGCGTGACGTTTTGTCTTTGCGGCAAGAGCGGCGCACGGCAGGAGATTTCTCGGAGGAGAGGTCATGGTCTGGTGGCGAGGGGACAGCGGCATGATGCACTCGATGGGCTTGCGTTGTGCCAGGGAGCTGGGTTTGTATATCGGGGGGGTCAGAACGAGGTTGTTTCATCGAACAGGTGTTGAGCACGACGAGGGCGCAAGGAATAGCGTCTGGGAGTCGATAGGACGAGGTGCGATGAGGCAGAGAGGTTCGTTGGACGTATTGTGCGATGAGCTCCTCTCCGTACTGCTGGTAGTCTATGATGGTTCGATGTGGCCGTGAGGCGAAAGAGCTTATGACGGAAAACACGGAAAAGCAGGGCCAGGCATAAAGCACGGGGGCGAACGAGTTTATTTAATGGGCAATCTGGGGGCGATATTGCGTTTCGAGGCACCGCGCCTTGATGCAGGAATAACAACGCGGCAGAGAGCCAAGGCCAAGGCACGGAAAGGCACCTAATCATGGGGCAGGGATCAATTCATCATCTTCACGCGCCATGCTACTGGCCGGGATACCCCATGGCGCTCATTAGGTACCTCCTAGGTAGCTGGCCCCCCGCTCCGTCATCCTACGGAAGTACCTACCTATCTGCAAGATGCGTCAAGTGGCAAATAAGACTCAAGACTCAAGAGTGCTTTCAGATCTCTGGAATGCGGGAGGTGGAGGCATCGAAAGTGGCGTCAAGGGCGGTTGTGAGTACCTAACAGGTGAAGAAGAAGCCGTTGTCATTGTCAGTCAAAGCTTGGCGGATCGGTGATACATAGGTAGGTAGGTACACATACACATGTATGTACAACTTGCCGCTGACGATGCACAATGTGTGCCACGTTGTGTGACGACATGCGCCATGCCGTTGTCCACTCCCATTTCGTCATCACGCGCGGGGGCAGTCTCCAAGTTAGTCAGTCAGTCAGTCAATCAATCATCTGAGTAGGTACTCCGTATCATTCAATCTGTCAATTCAATCTGTCAATTCAATCGGATCAGCCACTCGGCCCCTATTCAGTCAGTCAAATATAGTACGGCATCTAACACCCGCCCCCCGTCCTCGGCACTTGAACTTGCCGTGCCCAGAGCCGGTACAACCCCATACCTCACTATGTACATACGGAGTCCATCTGCAATTCTGCATTCTCATGTCACATGTGCTCTCCATGCCTACCAACTCCCTCACTCGACTAAATCCCGAAAAGCTGTCCCCGAAGAAGAATATCTCTTCGCCCATGCATCATGCATGCAAGTCCTCCAAGACCTATCATCAACCTTCCTCCTCTCCTCCATCTCGTGTCCGGTACTGATTCGCTCAAGCCCGTCCTCCAAAGGCCTTGAGTTCATGAGTGTGCCTAGACCCTATGACATCAGAAGGCAATCCCCCCCCCCCAACCCACCACCCACTCCGTCTCCGTCCCCGGCCACAAACACCGGGGGGAAAGGGAGAAGGGTGATTGACGTCAGTGAGCCCGTAAAAACAGGCTCAAGATGATAAACTACAAAGTAATACAGGAAAGATAGGTATGCTGAGCATAGCGTCTTATCAGTCGCGTTTGCGAGTAGGTAAATACATACCATCTACAGCGCTTTTCGCAACGTCTACATCATGTGCAACTCTATCAACCAATCGTCACTTTGTACATCAAGTACACACACAACAAATCACAGAAATCACAACCCGCAAAGGTCAAACATTAACAAGTTGCGCACCAATGAACCCTCTCTCTCTTCGCCGACCCGTAACCTTCCTATATCTAGGTTATCTCAACTATACACGCCTTTCCTCTTCCCCCATACTAAAGAGGCGCCCTTTCGTTAGGAGATCAGGCTTACTGCCTCTGCAGAAGAATTAACACATGGAAGAGGAAAGGGAAAAAATGAAAAGAAAAGAAGAACCATGAAGAGAGCAAAACAGATGCCTCTGACTTGCTCGCTTGAAGAATGCTGTGAAAAAAAAAACATAGAACATGCCACAAAAAGACACGAATACTACAAACACGTATCTTTTTCTCCTCTATACACTCGAAACAACCAACTTTCCTCCTCCACCCTCTACTTCAAGTCGCACTGATGCACAAGTGTGCCCCCCATCTCATTCAAGCGGGCTCGTACAAGTAGGCGCGAGGACATCGACAGGGTGCAAAACCACGCGAGAAAATTATATTACAAAAAAAGAAACAAGAAACAAGAGAGCGAGATCACGGAAATATACAATGCAATGAAAAAGGATGGAGGGATATCAAAACACCCGCAAAAAAAAAAAGACCAGCATCGCAACAAGCCCGGGAGACCAACCTCCTCCCAGCGCTATGATGTGAACAAAAAAAGTAAAAAAAGGCGGCCATGCGTGTGTGTCCCCAAGTTTGATCCTGAACACTAGGAATTATTCTCGGCGCCGACTCTATGCCGGCGCATCGCAGTGGTGGCACAGGCTTGTATTACCGAGCGCGGGCGGTGTTGATGCCTCGTGGGCATTCCGACAGCCATGAGGCTGTTCCTTTGTCGCATTTTGTCGAGAACGCATGACCTGACCGCCCGCACGGATCGAGAAAGGACTTGGCTGTTGCCAGGAAAAAAGACATCGAATGGATGTAGTCGATCAAACTCTCACGACGCATCAATCATCGTTCGTCCGCACCGCCTCGAGCCTTGCCTCGTCGCCTAAAGAAGTCCATCACTCGCTTGGCAGCTCCGCTACTTCCTTCGTGGCCCCGGTACTCGCCTTGGTCATATGCATCCGTAAATCGTTTGTGATTCTTCTGCAATACGCCCCGTGTTTCCCGGCTCGACGTGGCTCGACGATTTTCATGGCTCTCGGCGTCTGAGATCAGTTGGCTTCGCGACCTCGATTGTGGCTCGGTAGGCGGCCGGCGCATGTCCAACGATGACTCTGAACCAGCGTCCAATTGGGAGCCCGACTGTATGTATGGCGGCATCGCTGTGGGTCGTTGCTCTTCCAGTGGTGATGCATATTGTTGGTCATAGCCCGAGGCAGAGTTGGCCAACACCTCCGGTCGTCCGTTGTTCGCATATACCGCGTCGAAGAAGTGCGTGCTGCTTCCTGCGTCTCCAGGCGCGGTGACGCTCCTTGGAGGATCAGGTCGACTTACGTGAATCGGTACAGTCGTATTGGAGTCGGCCTCGGAAGACGTGGGCTCCGAGTATACTTTGCCCAAGCCAACAGATTTCAGCGAGAAGGAAACTGGCAAAAGAGAGAATCGTCTACGCTCCTTCTTCTCGCCAGAGCCTTGTGACCCTGTCAAGCTGCCGCTCTGCTTCTTTCCCAATCCCAGAGTCAAGGACCGGCGAGAAGCACGTGAGTCCACCGAGGTCCTGCCCGCGGCTTCTTCTCCGTGTGGAATCATGGCAGTGGACATGCTGACGGGAGGGTACTTCCTGGACTTCTCGTTTTGCTGAGGCTCCGACTTCTTTTTGCTTCGTCCGCCAAACATGGAGCCGCTACGGCCCAAAAGTTTCGATCCAAGGTCTCCTATCGTGCTCGATCTTTTGTGGCCGCGCCCTTCATTGCTTCGTCCTTCATGGAAGCCCGACATTCGAGCAAACTTGGTTGGCATGCCTATGCTTGGCCGGCCAACCCGATCGTCGTCATCCAAGTTTGCAGGCTGTTGGATGCGTCCTTGCACATTAGTGTCGGCCAACGTCGGAGGAGCCGGTTGCCCATAGTTGTTGCCTCGAGAATGCAGGCTCCTGGAGCCTACCGATTGCATTGAGTGGCCGGTAAGAGGCCTCGCCGCAGTGGCGGCTCCCGTCATGTACGCAGTATCCGCAGACGCACGCGCATCCCAGGGCCGAGTTGACCCAGACGATCGCTTGGGCTGGGCTGGCCTGGTGTAGACATCCTGGGGTTTCTGAGGTTCCTGCGGGAAGTCCTTATCTTTGTAAGAGGAGCTGGGCCGGCCGGTATTGTGCTCGCGAGCGAGAGAAACAGGTGGACGTGAAACGCTGGGGTCTGCGCCGCGTTGCGTCTGCGTAATAGGCGCGACGTATTCGACCTGTACTGTTCGGCGCTTAGCGTCTTTGGTTGTTCGGTACGCAGGCTCGGCGTCCGTGTCAATTTTGGCATGCACTTTGGCGAGACTGCCCGCAGCAGTCTGCACGGAAGACTTCTGTTTGGGCGTTTCTCGGACAGAAGCACTTCTTGCCATCGTGGGCGCATCCGCAAACTCTTGGCCAGGGGCTGAGGTATTCTGGACGTCTGAGGGAAGGGTCGTGGAACTGGTGATAAACTCGACAACGTGTGCGTACTCGCTCAGCCAACTGTGCCGAGCCACCTCAAACAGGTCCGCCCGCTTTCGGGGATTAGGGACCAAGATTCGTCGGAGCAGGTCACGGGCATGCGGCGTGACATATTCTGGAAATGTGAGAGGTGTCGACACGATATATTTATACAGCAGATTGATGTTGTCGCCTTCCGGGTTTGCTGGATCATCGTCAAAGGGGAGGTATCCTGCCAGCATGGCATACTGTGCCAAATGTCAGCAACATTGACCCAACGAGCGAAGCAGGATTAGATGAACTAAAGTCACTTACCAGGATGACACCACAGCTCCAGACGTCTACCTTTCTGCCGGTATAAAGAGAGTCGCTCACGACCAGCTCCGGGGCAGCATAGCAAGGACTTCCACAACTCGTTTGCATCAGGTCTCCCTTCCTCATTCCGTTGGGCTTAATTCTGTCGAGACCCATTCTTTTCACGGTCTCCCGATCTGTCAGGTTGAGCTCCTCTTCCTCCATGAGCTCTTCGTTTGCATCGAAAGTGTTGGCGAACCCAAAGTCGGTGATGATGATATTTCGGTTGCGATCCAACAGTAGATTCTCCAGCTTCAAATCGCGGTGGACGATACCCTTCTTGTGCAAGTAGCCAACTCCAGATATCAGTTGAGAAAATAGACGGCGAGCGGGGCCGTCTTTGAGATATCGATGGTTGAGAATGTAGTCGAAAAGTTCTCCGCCCGATGCGTATTCAAGAATGATTCCGATATATCGATCCGTTTCAATCATGTCTATTAATCGCACAATGTTGGGATGATGTACGCCGCGCAATATCGTCACCTCACGTCGAATTTTGCCTAGACGAGAAGGGTTTCCGCCCACTGTGTCTCTCTTGATCAGTTTGATGGCGACCTAGGTAGGAAAGCGTAGTTGGTCAGCTTGGATGTCAGGGATTGAATTATTTGCGGCTCCATGTTGAACGCCTCGTTACATACCTGGACACTGCTATCCTGTTTCCAGCCCAGCTTGACCTTTCCAAACTCCCCCTCGCCAATCGTGTTTCCCAAAATGAAATCGCCAAACTTTGTCGTTCCTTTATGATGACTGCGGCTATGGTCTTGCCTGCTGCGACCCCCACGACGCTCCTCAGTGCCAGTATTAATAGGCACGACAGGTGGAGGTGCCACGTCGTAATGCTCGGAAAAATCGTGATGGTCAGTTGGCGCTTGAGTATAGGAGACGACGGTACGAGCGAGATCATCGCTCGCACCATGCGCATAGTTCGAGCTCGACGTGGGATTGGCGCGGATGGGTAATGACACTTCATGTGCTCCATCGTCTCTATTGTTAGAGAGACACTCCTCCTCTTGCATCTGATGAGATTGTGCGGCTCGTTTGCTCCTCGAAGGATCAGAGTAACCGTTTGCGTCTCCGTGCGAGCCAGTCCTTAATCCGTCCACGTCCACGTGGCGTGAAGGGCTGCTGAGTACATCGCTCGGGTATGGATTTCGTCTGGCATTCGAGCCCTGCGGATGGTGGGCAAACGAAGACGTTCGTGGAGGGGCGACAGGGGGCATTGTGATCGGACGTTCGGTTCTGGTCGGTCGCTGATCCTGTGAAGAGATGATGGTGCCATTGCGACTTGACCTGGTGGCACTCTGTTCCACAGGGGGGGACATGGCGTTTCCACTCGCCCTTCGAGAGGGAGGTCGCCGCTGTGAGGTTGAAGAGGTCGAGCCCTGACGGCCTCTACTATAAGCTTCCTGGCTTGGAGAAGAATGCGGTGAGGCGTACTGGCGGTTGTGGGCGGGGGGCAGAGAGGGAGAAGCTAGAGAAGCTGTTTGGTGTGAGGATGGCTGTAAGGCTGCTGACGACATTTTTGTGCTCTGCAGCTTCTGCGCGCAGATAGATTGCAACTTGTTGTATTAAATTCGGCGACGGTGGTATGCCAAGTTGAGTGACGGATTAGCAGTGCCGGGCGGGCAACGATTTTGTGGAATTATCAGTACCGTTTGACTATCGGCCAGGCAAAGGAAGTGGGATAAAGCCAGCCGAGCTGTCAGTGAGACGATGCAAAAGGCAAGAGGTGGCGCGACAGCTGTAGCGATATGTGGTTACTTCAAGCCGCTTTCTCAGCTGCGAGCGCTGAGATGCGTCTGTGTTGCGTTGGTGTTGCAGCGCTGCTTCTGCTTGGCGTCAACGCGCTGACGCAACAAGGGCTTGCCGGTCGCAAGCAAGCTTGCAGCCTGTGCAGCGTATGCAGAAACAAAAACAGACAGATCTCCAGCAAATCTGCAGGCGCGCTATTTCATGCTTTTGACCGAAAGTCGCGGGTAGTAATGATTTGCTGCTTGGCGAGCGTCGATGCCAATGTGCTGTGAGCCCCTGAGAGGTGGATCAACCTGGCGCTCGAGTGGGCAGAACTGGCACAGGGCGGGCGTCGCGGGAGACGGGAGGCACGCGTTCAGAAGAGACGTGCTCGAGGAGAGGGAGGAGGAAGAAACTGTAGACTGTACAAGCACGTTGGAATGTCAAGTGGCGGGATGGATGGTTGATCAGATGCTCAACGGCCGTGAGAGTGGTGATGAAGTCAGATGGGAATCAGAGGCCTCTTCTGGGATTTGATCCAAGACGGAAGCCGGCCAGCGCGCGTGCGTGTCTCCTTGTTGATATGGTTGTTCTCCTGTCGAAAACGCACCCCAGGTCTGGACTGGGATGGGCGTCCACTTTGGTGCTTTCAGTGGAACCAGAGCGCTTTTCAAAACTCGGGCGGGTATTCTCCACGGAGGCCAGTCCGAAATCCACTCTCTGTGTTTGTTGCAGCCTGCTGGTCCTGCTAATCCTGCTCAGTGTTTGATTCCTGCTCGTCCGCGCTGCAATATGCGACAACGACAATCAAGAGGCGTTGTGTTGTGCGATCAATTGCAACGGGCTTGATGTCGTGTCCTATGCGCCGACGGGTAATAATAGGCGCTCCTTTGAGTCGACTGAAAGCAATCCCTTCTTTTGTCCGGCAGGTGCGGCAGGTGTGGTAGGTGTGGGCAGCTTAGCAGCTGGCAACGGGCGGCTTGGCCAATGGCTTTGGTCAATTACGTGGGCGATTGGATTGGCCGTTGGGGGCAGGAGCGTTCGATGCGGCTCGGGATTGACTTTTTTGTCTTTCCTGGATGCGGTTGAGGAAGGAGCGAGGGCCGCGCCGCCAGTCTATGCGCGAGGGGCAATGGTTACGCTTTTGAACGAGGCTGGATCCTCTGGATCCTCTTGATGCTCTGGCTTCTCTGGTGCCGTCTTCGATGAAGGCTTGGCATCTCTCCAACAGCTTCTAGGCGCATTAGCTCCCAGGGGGAGATTGGACCGTTCATATGGATTCCGGATGGCGCCCAGCACAGACAGCGCCTAGCTGCCCGATGGACGAGCATCGCGTCGCGTATGCTAGCCCAAACTGACGAACTCCTGATTCTTGAACTCCTAGGCTCCTGACCTCCTGAAGTTCTGAGCTATGTACATATGTACCTACATACATACGTACAGACCACAGCCCTGCACCGCACTGTAAGGCGAGGCTTCGGACCCGGTGAGCGCAAGCATGAGGAGGGCTCGATTCCCAGGCGAGATTGATGCGTCCATCTGCAGTGGGGCCAGGCCAGGGCCCAGGAACACGACGAGGTGGTGCCTGGCGCCTGATGCCGCTCACACACGCCTCGCGGACGCCACTGTGCACTTCACTGTAGGTATGTACATATGTAGTCTGTACTCCACCATACAGCGCTGTCTATTCACTGTCTGCTCCTTACACACGGTAACACACCCACTAATAACTACGGAGTACGGAGTACGCCGTATGTATAACATGTATCACGACTCCCGCTACACACCCACTGCATCCGCTGCACACGTCGTCGTATCGCATCTGCATCGTGGGCAAACCTCCTCCTTGCTGCGAAATTGCAGGTCCGGCCACGAGCTGTCTCTTTGCTGCGCGACATGGCCATGGCATTGGCTGGCAAGTAGAGCGAGGTGCATCGCCGCGTGAAGCCTTGAGATTTGAAGTATCGTACAGATACGTAGAACATACGTAGTAGGTACATACACTAGGTGCATAAAATGATTACATGCGGAGTATGTAGTACCCCGCAGCACAAAGGCTGGCTTGTCCGATCTTCGCCTGGCTGAATTTCTCAACCTCATTCGACAGCAACATCTCCTTTCGTCTTCATCTTATCCCGGGACTGCACCCGAAAGGAGAAGGCTTCTTCACGCGAACCCACCAACCCGACGGTTCCTGATTGATGTGGGCTAACTAACCCCTGGCCCATTGTGCGGCGCTGCCGAAGTGGGGTATCAAAGCTGTCTCCGTTTATCATGCGGCGATTTCCATTGCCAATCCCCATCTTCCACCACTGCGTCAACACGATTTGCAACATCATGATGCTGCGTGGAGCAGACTGGCTCCTGGTCTCAGATATGACACCAAGAAGTCGCAGCCGTTTGGCCACGCTTCTGCCCTGACATACTCCGTGTGGTTGCTCTTTTCGATGTGTTAAATCCCTACTTGTCTTGACTCTTCGACCACATCGTTGTCAACCCCGTCATTGTCACGGAATCTCAAACAATGGCCGCAAGGGGCGCAAACGCTCGGACAAGGCGCCCGACGTGACCAACTCAATGGAACCGGCATCGAGTAATGCAAGTCGAGCCACGAATCACGATAAGCCATCTCACTTATTGGCATTCCCCATGAGAGATTCTCTCGTACGAGACGGCGCAAATAATAGCCTTGTCCTTGACTCTATGTATGTGGCGGAGCATTTCTCACCTATTCGCCGCGCTCGTCATGGATGGACGGTGTTGTTACTTGTGTATCGTATCGCGAGTCGCATCTTTCTGCGGCCAGGCAAGCCCCTCGCCGACTGCAACGGAAATTGGACAGGCATGCCATGCCGCATGTGGCATGCACGGTACCTAGCAGCACAACTGACATGAGCAACACATGTACTCCGATTCTACGGAGTACATACATACATGCCTACCTACATACACTGTACATCAGTAGGTATGGTATGTAATTGCTCGAAAGAATTGCACAACCCACATCACAGACTTCTTCTCGTGCCCATGGGCCGTACGATTGTCACAAATCTCAAGCATGCCGGTGCATTCATGTGGCCGATGTACATGCCAACATCGGCCCCCTTGCTGATGTCATCTGGTTCCTGGAAAGTCAAGCATGAATGTAGGATGGCTCCAACGGGCAAGATGGCGGAAAGGTTCCAAACCATCCAAATTGCGCCTTATGCACCCAATGCCCATTCGTCAGGCTAATACGGCGACAAACGTCAGGCACAAGCGCCGTATTCTAGCGCACGTATCGACACACTCCGTGATTGACTGCTCGTGTCATGCTACAGGGCGGATTGAATCTCCGATGCCTGTGCAGTGTGCCTTGGTTGCTTCCACCAGAGAACGTTCGACGCTTTCTACGGTGATATATTTGCTGACGGGATTACCCATAACGGTGTTTCCAACTACATACATACATACAGTCGTTGGTTTTTGCCGAATTGGCGAATCCTGCCTCAGGTGGCGAGTTGCCCATTTCAAAGTCAAACGGCCACATCGGCGATGAATCGGTCGTGAATTGCGATGAAACACGATGAGCCACACAATCAGCTGAACCTCCAGCCGTCATAGTCTCTAAATTTCACAATGGAGTCGCGCCAGGCACTCCTTCCGCTCTCACGGTATTGCAGTCCATCCGTGGCGTTGAACGTGAAGTCCGATGTATGGCATCGTGAATGATTGACAATTCGTTGCTGTGGAGCGGCGGTTTTGGGGTTTTCTCCCCGCGGTTTCCTGCATCCTCTCGTTACATATCAATCTACTAACGAGGATTTGAGTTCACTGGAGCCGCTGGCATTGGCACAGCTCATCCTTGCGGCGGTCCAGGTGATGATTGAGCTGCCAGCCTGCCGCCCACCCATCACATCATACTGTGTGGTGGTTGGGAACATGCTTACAAGTTACGAATACACCAACATGACCCCAGGGGCCAGGGCGGATGCATCCTCAAAGTGTCAGGGTTCAGGATTTTTCTGTTTTCCTGGGCTAGGTAGAGGTACTGCACAACTGGTTCGAGGATCAAAACCGATGTTGTCACCTCCGGGGTATCCGCCGTCGACTAGACAATGTACTATATATACTATATAGTCAGGACTAGGGAGCATGACCACACCGAAAGGCGGGAATAATCGAGAAGAAGGGCTATATCAAAAGGCAACACTACTCTGTAGATGAAGAGGCATCAGCACATTGGCCGTCGGGAGGCATGAACGAGCCAGAGAGATTCCCTCCGAGCGAGCGCAGGCTCGACGCTGCGTTTCAAGAAGTAAACACACAGCCCTCGTTGTCTACCGGTAGATTACGATATTTCTCCATGATGCTATTGTACCGCATCGTTCGCTAGCGCGTATACGCACACCGTTCGGCGTTCCGTTTACATAACGTCCCACGCAACACAGGCCGGTGCATCGAGAGTCGCTCCCTAGACAACATACTCAACACTCACGGAGCTTCCGTGATGGCGATCACGGTCAGGCATATGACAGCTAGGAGGAAGAATGCAACGGAACGAAACTCACGAGACATGAAGGACTCCCCGAATAATTACCTGCTCACAGCTTCCAGTTGGAGACCTCGCGCTTCCTCTCCAGCGTTCACCTTGTCTACATACAGCTTCGCTATTGGGGAAGTTGAACTTTTGAAGCCTACCATCAAGCCAGAACACCTTCAAATGCCAGACACAGTTCTCTGCAAAACTTAGAACACGAACACCACACGGCAACCCCCATCGCTTTCCTCCCAAGACTCTGTGACCTTTATGCTCTTCCTTACGAACCAAATCGAATCCGACGTAATGCTGACGAAGAACAAACTGTCTGGCTACTAGACAGCTGATCAGGGCACGAGACGTCAAATCAGAGCAGATAGACTTTGCTCAAGGGTTGCATGATGCTCCTGTCACCTGAAGCACGTCTTCATCGCTCCCATTGCGATCTAATCTTCATCCATAGAGTAGCTACGCAGTCCATTTTGAGACTTGTTTCCTCTGCGCTCATTGCGTTCATCGCGTCTGCGGCCGATTATTCTGATCGATGATGTCAGGTTCTATGGATAGCGGTTAAGCACTTACCAGACACTTCCTTCTTGAAGTGTGATTAAATTACCAATTACAGGCCTCAGACGATACACACACCTCAGCTACCTACTATGTATATTTTCTCGACACTTATAAGTTATCCTCGGTCTGGCTCGTGTAAGCTTGGGAGCTGTGGCCATTATTACGAACTCTATACAAAAAGTGCATCAGGTAGTTACTCAGCTTGACAGCTTCCCAGAGGACTCATGGGAGGAGAAGGGCCACAGCCAAAAATTGGATCTTTCATGCAACAGTGTATGCCTCAGGATCTCTCGGCATAACAGCAATGCTATGTTCGTACAGCAGGATGATGTGGGTGTCGAGCCCGGAGTTGGTTCACAGAGCATGGTGACGGTGTTACTGGAGCGCCATGTGAAGCAACTTAGCAAGCGCACAAGTTCCTTCCGACCATGTTTGAAGTGTTTCTATTCTAGTCGTTCGGTAGTACGGAGATGGCGTCCTATGTTGCCGCGCGAGACAGAAGAAGACTTGGTGTATATGAAAGACTTGTTGGGGTAGCCTCGGAGCGAACAGCCATAATTTGGAAGCCCATACCACCTGGAAAGATATCGTCAAACACCACGCATCACCACGACTATTTTCTCACGTAGTCGAGGCTCCTTCAAACCTCAACGTTAGTCTGCTCTCAGATCAATCTCATTCGGCCTCACATAACTTACATCACTTTCTCGGTTCGTCTCTCACTGCCCACTCTCGAGCACACCCTCACCCCTAATAAGTCCCACGAGATTTGTAGAAAAGTTCTTGAATCTCCCGAACATCCTCACTCATTTAAGCTTCATGATGTCAGCCTTTGTTCTGTTTCAAGTATCCAAATGTGCCCTCGAGATGACTTCACATTCGCGCCTCTATACGGGAATTCAGGGACCAGGTATCCGCCAAACAGGCCCTCGATTTTGTGTTCACCTCCCCAACTTCCTCTCCACTTCACAATGGCATCGCACCGGTATTGTAACCACAAAAATATCTCCCTTACATACACGTGTGCGTCCGTACCACATATGGGCCAGACATCCCAATCCTTGTTTCCCCGCCATCTCGTCTCGCCCCATCGCCACGATCGGTCCCTCGGCAGACCCCCCCCCCCCCCCCCCCCCCCCCCCCCCCCCTCCCCCTTTTTCCAGCCCGGAACCTCTCCAACCTCCCCGTCGTACGCATTCAAACCCCGTATTGTTCTTTATCTGGTGTCACCTTTCTTGCGCTTTTTATTCGTGGCTCAGTACAAAGAACACGCAAAAGTAGGCAGTGCAACGGAGAATCTGTATGTCGTGACCCGGGGTTGTACCTCTCCCTTTCTTTTCATGTGTTACATACGTTGTACTTGGTGATACGTCGTGTGAGGCGAGTGTACGGGGGATTACGCTCAGGGCCTTGCTTCACTCGAGGGGGCTACACAGGATGAATGGAGGTGGCGATGGGAGAGATGAAGGGTCTTGACTCTTGCTTGAGTGCGCGTTATTACGGCACGTTGCCCTTTTCGTTCATCTTGGTTTGCTGGTGCGTAAACTTGTCTAGCTGCGTGCTTGGTGGTTTCTTTGGGCGTGTTGTCCGTAGTAATAGCGTTGGTGAGGCCGCTCGCGCAAGAATTCGATTTTCGCAGATCTTGATTTCCCCTGACAGATTACCAGACCTGGAGCTGCTCGGGGATTCTCTATGCCGATAGATGTTAACTTTTGATGGATACAGCTTCGTCTCGACGAGACTGCATGTGATGTCTTACATATAATTCCTTCATGTCGACGGGCTTCCACATCGTTTCAAGGTAAACATCGGGCTCATGCTTACCCTAGGCGCACACACACACACACACGCCCGCATTTCCACGGCCGTGGAATAGCTTTCTAAGAGCAATGTCTCATCAGGTTTCCCTTGTCAAGTCTTTCGAACGTCCAACATAGCCATGTGAGATGGATCGACGCCATACGGAGTAAGTATGCTGGGATTTCGGATGCAAAGTATTGTTGATGACTCATTTTCGTGAGGGGGATATGGAAATCCCCAGGCTCAGTTTGGGGGCCATGCTCCGCAGACTGAGCTACTTTTCCGCTCCTGGTAGGTACAACACGTTGATTGAGATGGAGTCTGAGCTGAGAAGTCTCAAGAGAGAGATAAGAAAATATGTACCCAGAATCTGGAACAAATCAAGGCGACCAAATGAGAACAGTCCACGCTATGAGACACCACTTCCCTAGATGAAGAAAGACCAACCGCAGCTTTCCACCATACGGCCAAGCTTGTTGTCTCTCTGTTGACTATCTTCCTGCACGCACGGAAACTTCTGCATGACGCAGGGGCATAGATAGAAACAGAGACAGGCCTCATCCAACGTATTGGCCTCTTCAAACTCTGTTTCGGCAACTACCTCTTATTTTGGCCATGCAGATGACACGACACAAACAAAAGAACAGATACTTACACAGACAAACAGCCCATTATGACTTCGCGCAGCTCAAAAGCGATAACCCTTAGGAAAGTTCACTTTGGCGACTGACTCACGACACCTGCCCAGCAGCGCGAGGGGAAAATCCTCAAACGTGAAGCACAGATGACCCCCCTCCTAGCTGAAGGGAAGAGACAAAAACCAAGTCGGACAACGCAAACGAGACGCCAGCTAGAAGACGCGGCGGCAGCCATCGCGCTTGTAAATCTGTATGAAATGATGCTCTTTTCGCCGATGCCACTTTGACTTATTTTCGTTCGTGGTGTTCATCATGTAATACAGAGTACCTAGGTAACATTCTCTTATTGCTTTTGTCTAATACTTGGTCTGATATTCCAAGATGATGACGTTGTTTGCTCTCAGAGTACCTACGCATCACGCACACGACTCGGGAAAAGCTGGTCTCGAACGAGGCTTGGCGCCCGCCTCGCGCACCCCTTTTCCATGCATAAAACAAGTGAGGGTTTCTGGCACGTTTGGCACATGTGCTTGGCATTCATCATGGCTCCGCTTTCTTCAGTAGGTACTGTCTGCTGCTCTTGGAATTCTGGGGGAGGGGGTACCTATTCTCTTGGATTATTGGGATGATCATACTAGGAGAAGTGGTCACTTTTCACATTTACATCTCTTGTCTCTTGTGTATCCCATTGACGGTTAAGAGTACTCTACACATTGCTCTCCATGCTTTATCGTGCTCCCTATGATCGTGTTGTACTCTGTAACGTGAATCTGTGTTTTCTGTTTCCCGCGATTCTCAACCCTCCGCATGGACCCCCTCCCATTCAATGTGCATACGAATACTTCGTACATACCTACGGAGTACATAGGTACATTACATACCGGTATGCACGATATGTAACCGAGAACAGCCTAAATGGAGTCATTTCTCGTCGCACGCGGCATTCCAGTCCTGAACAGGGGGTCACGTCCGGTGGGTGGGTGGGCTTTTTTGGCTCTGGTCATGGACATAAACAGAAATCCGAAGATATGTCTGGAGAAGTCATTCCTGCATATTCAGGAGTCAGTACACAAGATCGGCAACGTGCCTTTGAGCCCATACCTATCTGCTGTTTCTTCTGCATTATTCAACATGTTATCTTTTCTCTGCGCCCTACTCATCCTGATTGTACGCAGATCACTCGCCAGATCATGTAAATACACAGCAGGAATGATGTTTTGTCCGATTCAAGACCCGTTACCGACCCATGGTACGAAGATTCCGGACGGGACGGCAAAAGAAAGGGCAGTGCATACGGAGTACGGAGTACAAGAGTATACGGAGTACATAGTACAGCATACCTGCAGGCTGCGATGCAATGCACATGCATGCATCTGCAGAGTGCACCACAAATTGATCCAAAAAAAAACCCCCCCAATCACAATTAGGACAAAGTAGCAGCAAAGTCCACTGTGTATTTCGCACCCCCCGCCGTTGCCTTCCGCTGTACTCCGTAAGCGACGACGGCGACAACAGCCAATCATGTATTTTGTTTCTCTTTACATAGTCCTCTGCTTTTATTTTATACAATATGTCTTTTGCGAAACCGCCCCCACGGAGATCAAACAAAATCGCGTCGACATATGCAAGGGGGTGGTGCTTTTGGGGGGTGACTCTGTCCATACTCCGTACATGATAGGTATGTAGGTACATATGTAACAGTGAGGCGAGTTGCTTCAAGATCCCACGCGCAAAGCTGGGCCAATTACTTACGCGATACTAACTTCTTGAATGCCAACATTTGTTGCATGACAACGGCAGCCTAGGTATATCAGAGTGGTTGCGTTTTTCTTCCTTTCGTTCTCCATGATTTCGCTCATGTATCATCGTCATGTCAGTGGATGGGGCCCAGCTGCGGGGGAAGAAAAAGCAAAGAAAGGTCTAGAAGTTTAGAAAACGAGTTTACGGAGTAGAAAACAGACTCTTTGCCTCTTATTGCGCATTACTTCCGCAATTTACGTCTCCCACACGCGCGTGGCGCGTCACTCACTAAGTAATCAAAACCTGCGACAAAGCACGGAGAAGTCGATAAAGAAATGGGTATAGGCACGTCAACGACGCTGTGAGAAGAATACTTGGAGAGGAGTGAAAATAAGGCTTTGAATAGGCTTAGTGCACTTTCCCCTCAACCCCTCTTCTGTGTGTTTACGGAGTATGTACACACTTTCTTATCATTCATCTTCTTCTTTTCTTTTGTGGTGTCATGCTATTCAAGCCCCAATAGCAAACTGCAGGAAGATGCGCTTCTCCGGCATGTTTATGTGCAGACTAAGCAGTGCACACGTATATGTACATGTACAATTCAATGCACACATATAAACATGTACACCGCGTAACTATACATAGTCACCCTTACAAACGTACACACACAAACTCTCGTCACCTTCGGTCAGAGAGTCAGAGCAGCATTCGGCCAGGTACTGAGTGGCTGCGGGTTGCGTGTGCCGTTTTGATTACATAGCCTCATTGTCTTTCTTTTCTCTACGCCGCAGATCATCCCGCTGAGAAGCCCTCGGGCAGACTGGGCTACAGAAGTTGTCACTTTGTTTCTAGCAAAAGCACTCTATCCCCCCCTCTAGGCTCTGTGTCAGCCTCGTCCGTCTCCATCAGACTCCCCGTCCCTCGCGCCTAACAGCCCGTGTGGTCCCTTCTGTGGGTAACGTAGGTATGTACATACGAAGTACTCCGTAGGTGAGTGCATTAAAAGTGTTGCCCGATTGCCCGAGTGCCCATCCTTCAATTCCCAATGATAATCTTACCAAGCGGACAAGACAGACGCCAGACGCCTTTCAGTCAGTCTGACCGAAACAAACGGTTTTCTCGTTGAGTTTCACCGCGCCAATCCTATGCGCACACATGTCATCATCGTCACATGTGAGGCATTAAACCCATTCACTATACCTAGACTGGCTCTTTTTGGGAGAACACCTGACAAGGTGCGGCTCCTCCATCTATTTTAGGCTTGTGTGCGCGCGCGCGTGTGTGTGTGTGGACTTGGAATTTAAGATGCAATCATTACTCCGTAATCACGATTCACAAATTGTACCCGCGGCCTAGAACTCTCGGGCTACCAAGTCTCATATTATTATGAGATGAGAATGGGATTCTTGACGAGCTATGAGGTCGGGGCCTCTTTGCGTTCGTTCGTCGCAACCAATCTCTTGGTTTGATTCCGGCTACGCGTACCCGCGCCTACACCCGTGAAGTCGTGACCCGTCACCCGCATGGGCGTCGCGATGCTCAATCTTGTCGACGCGACTCTGCCGCGTTATCGAGATCGCGCTCAGGAAGCTGGTGAGTTGGATTGGAGCGGCTTTCCATGTCCAATTTACCCAGAAGTGGCAGGGAAATTGACTCGAGAGTCGAGACTCTCCTGTCATCTCAGCCGAGGGGGGTGTGCTCCGTAAATTGCCCAGGAAGATGAAGAATCCACTCTTGACATGCTGTTGCCTGTACTCCGTAGGTACATACATGTTCTTACGGCCTCAACTCTCCCCTCTGCACAGTTTTCTCGACAAGAGTGCACGAACCAAGTTTGCCCGCTTTTGTTATGGTTTGGCCGTAAAACCAACTGTAACACTAACAGTCCACCACCGACCGAGAAACTCGAAAATGCCGCACTCAACACCACCACTTCACCTCGATGTCGTTGGCGTCGACGGCGTCGGAGCATTCATTCACGTCGAGTGTTGAACGTTATACACATTTAAATCGATCTATATCGACCTCGCCGAAAGCTTAATGTTATACGCTTTTCCATTCAGATTTACGGATAATCGAATGTGAAATTATACACGCATTTACATCGACCTCGCCGAAAGCTTAATGTTAGAACGCTTTTCCATCGATCTACATCGAGATTCGAATGGTATAGCATCGACATCGACAGTTTAATGAAGTACCAGCAATATCGACGTCTACTGCGGCATCAGCCCTGCCCCCCAGCCACTCCACGATCAAACCCGCGTTTACACCCCTCGAGTTTTTAACCGGCGTGCTTTCGGAGAGTTCAGCACGCCGTCTTGACCCGACGAGTTTCACTGCTTCTACCCTCGTCTCAACCTTTGGCTACTCGGATTTGGTCACCAATCAGGCCGGCCTCCATCCTGTTAAGCAGTGCCAACGGGCACCAATGACTATAGAATACCCAGCCACAACCGGCGGTGGCTGGAAGTTCAAAATAAAAATGTAAATAGCTACTCGACTAGATAGTTCTCCGGACCTAGCCTTAGTTCGCCATCACACTGCCGGTGTCAATAGCAAATCAATCAAATCATGTTCTTACGGCCGGCACTTCTGTCAGTACGGAGGACTTACGTATATGTACCTACTTTAGCCAGCACCTTACTCAGTACATACTTTGATTATTGGGCTAGTCAGTACTTTGCTCCGTGGTCGGGACTTTAGCATGTACCTCAACTGGTATACATATGGGCTTTTTTCAGTGCGGCTTGCCAACACAACCAACTATCACGAATTTACGTATGCACTCCGTACGTACGAAGTACCCATGTACCCATGTACCCATGTACATATGTGCCTATGTACCCATGTGCCCATGTACCTATGTACCTATGTTAGCGACATTGCTCCGCCAAAATGATGGCAAAGCCAACAATGAACAGAACAAACAGTTTGATTATGTAGATACCTACCTATGCGAGGATCGGCTTCAGTAGGCTGTGTCATTCGACTACATACAGGAACAGGTTGACTTTGTTCTCCACTCTGAAACCAATCGTCAAAATCAGCCACATCTCTTTTGTCTCATTTTAACCAACTCATTTCGTACACGGCTGGAAGAATCCATTGCAATGCGATGCCACGCGACACAGCGCAACGGAATGTTTACAATTACATATACGGAGTACAAAAGTACATAATTATTTAATCTCCAGCTGGCAATTTTTCTGGAACCTGGACGTGGGTCATCAATCAAGCCCCCATAGGTACCGCCCTACTCCTTATCATACTGTCGGCGCGCAAAGTCCGTCAACGATGAAGAGCCAAAGGGCCAAGAGTCCCACATCGGGGCAACGTACGAAGGTGATTTGTCGTGAGAAATATGAAAGAGAGATACGTCAAGACAGAAAAAGGAAGAACAAAACAATGGAAGAATTAAGGAGAGCATGAGTTCAGATAAGGAATTGAATACCTATTGACTGACAGGACACCGACATATCGTATGTATCACGGCATGGCTTCAGATGGTGTTGTTGATTGAACTTGAAAAGGCGTTCGTAGCGTCCCACGGCCCACGGGCCACGACCCCTCACCCTCAGAGAATGCCTGCTGCCGCCAGCGACAAGGCCCATGGGTGTTCCTGCTCAGTGTTCCTGCTCAGTGCTACCCCCTGGTCGAGTGGCCAGGTGTTCTCCGCATCAGTTGCAACTTGAAAACATTCTGGAAGAGCGGGAGAATGTGCCATCAACCCCTTTCCCCCTTCCCAATGCAGGCAGCAAGCCAGCAAGCCAGCAAGCCAGCAGGCCAGCAGGCCGCCAGCCCGCAAGGCATCCTGGGCTCCAGGATTCTGCGTCGAACAAGGAGCGTTGGAATGTCTTCAATGCATAAGTACAAACTACAATGCTTGCTAGTTCGTCAGCCCTACACACGGGCCGACCCTCAACCTGCCTTGCGTCAAAGTCGGTTTGACGACGCACCGCAGAGCCATGTGGCCATGTCGATGCATTCGCGCGCGGCGCAGCCATTCTCAGATGCAACGATGCAACCCGCTCCTTGCTGCGCTGCCAGCCGCGGCCATGGGACCGACTTTGCGACACAGCGACACTGAATGGCATGAGAATCGGAGCAGCGGCACACCTCGCTCTACCATATGGACCCCGCAGCGAGCCCGCGAAATGCTGTGACTCTTTGCGGCTTCGGGGTTCTTTTCCTCCACAAGCAGAAAACGTCCAAGTCAGTTATGTACTCGCAAGCAACGACGTCATGGGGCTCATGTTCCCCTTCACAGCGTCGCATTGTTCACCGGCGCCTCCGGTCCCTGACTCCATGGTAACGTTTCCAAGGGCCAAACGCAGCCCCCACTGACTCCACGTGCAGGTGGCATGCACGGTGTGTCGATTGTGTCTGTGTATGTACCTATGTACATACAGACTCCAGAGTCCAGAGTATGTGACGTTGTCGAGGACCTTCTTGAGATTGATCACAGGGCCTCAAAGGAGCCACATGGAGTAGATCACGTTCTAGAATGTAGACGCGTAGACACGTATGCGCCGGTATGTATCTGCTTTCACATCACGACGAGGACTTTGGCCGAATCTGATACAAGACAAGTTACAACATCATCTTTAAGGGCAGAAAGGCGAGACAAAAAAAATCCGTCATACGCGGAACTGTGATTGGCTGCCACTTGGTGCCTGAATACTCCGTAGGAAGTGTGGGAAGGCACGCGCTTGTTCTTCTCAGGCTTTGGGAAGTTGGGAACGCAGCAAAATGACTTTGAAGCAAAAAAACACAGAATTGGGGAAAATAAAAGGACAGACGAACCCAAAGGAAGGCGGGTCTGGCCCTGCAATCTCCTGTTTCTCATACTGTACATGACATACGTGAACCGCCATATTGCCCATGCCTTATTTACGGGTTTTTCTTTTTTGTTTTACGAGCTGGAAAAAGGCGAAGCGCAAATGCGTGGCCACATCTATAATCTCTGTATAACTCGACTTTGTCTTGTACTGCAAAGATCCAATGACGGAGCACACCCTCTGCAGACTGCACAGAGCACCGTACGCATTGTCGGGGACGTTAGATTGCCGTTCTGGCGCAGACAATGCCATTTGGCGCTGTTGTTGCACATGGCATGCTTTTTTTGTTGTAACTTGTGTGGGACATGCACGTGCAGGCACACCGGAAGTCGGGGAACCAGGAGAGATGCCGTGTAAGATTGAATTGGTGTGAGAGCTCGTCAGCGGCGGCGGGCGTTACATTCTCGTGCAACCGGCGAAGCCAAGTTGTCCCGTATTCATTGCCACAGCCCAGCCTGTAGCATTTGGACGCCGTTGGCGAAGTCTGGACTCTGGACTGCCGAAGATAACTGCTGGCCGCTGCCCGCACCACACGCCACCCACGCCATATAACGGCGCGAACTTGACTTGTCTCGCGTACATACGGAGTACTCCGTATGGAGTATCTAGTACATATGTACCTATGTACATACTCCATAATGTACCTAGTCCACCGCCACGAGTCGGTCGGGGCTCCATGCGCAATCATGGTTCTTCAATGGGAATGGGAATGGGACCCGGTATAGTTTAGCCGCGACCAGACCTTCTTTTTTTCTTTCGATCAGACCAAACCAGAACGCCTTCAACCCCGTTGCGCAGATTTGCCATGGGGACCCCCTGCTGGACTCCCGCCGTTGATGGAAAACCCGTCTTTCATCTGCCACTTGTTTCGTTTCTCTGCGAGTTTGGCCACGACAAGCCGGCTGCGCAGAAGTCACTCCTTGTCTCGCATTCATGCGAGCCGATGCTGGGATGGCCGGGAATGCGGCCATGGGCCTCCGGGCTCGGTCGCTATCGAGGCAAACTTGAGAGCGCCGTGCCTCGAGAGTCGAAAGGGTCCTTATCCCAAACAGAGCCACGGCCTCGCGCGCACCGCGTAATGTGACTGCAACTGGACTGCGACTGTGACTGCGACTGCGACTGTGACTCTTAGGTTGACCGTTGGACACATGTGCGGCTTCTGGTACCAAAAGACGTAAATCATACGGAGTACCTATGTACCTGTAACCTACTCCCCCATCATTGCTACTCGTATTCGGAGGGGGGTGGGCGTGCCCGAGTAAACACACGCCCCGCGTCTGCCAAATTCCCAGCAGGCTCCAGCAGTCAGCGATAGAGAACAGCCGGGCCTGTGCATCGGAGGCGCGCCCCGTCGAGTGCTTCACAACATCCTTCAAGCTTTCAAATCTGGCGGCCCAGCAGCCCCCGTCATGTCGCGCCTGTTGATAACTCGAGTCCCTTGTCATGTAGACTGTACGGAGTACATAGTCCCTGTCGTCCCCTTCCCAGCCAAGTTAGTCTCAGCCAGTCGGCAGAAAATCACTGGGCGCCAGGTTTTGTGAAATTCAGAACCCCTGTCTACCCGAGGGCTGCCTTCCGCCCAGGAGTCAGGACGAGACTAGGAAACCCCTTCTCAAGGCTGGCCCATCCCTGCTCAATTTTCCACAAGTCCAGGCACGCTCTATCTTGTACACCATCTTTTATTTCTTTTGCACTTCTCCAACCTTCGCATTCAGATTGCCGTCGGTGCGAATTGCGGCTTCTTGGATCTTCGTCTCGTGAGCTTGACGAGTGCTGCGATTTGCTCCTGTGAGCCTCTCAACATTATCTGCGAACCGCTCCTACTTTTGCTCGACACAGAACCCCCCGTCAGCCAAGCCGTCCAACACCTGAGATCAGCATCGGCTGCATACTTTTTTCCCGGACACTCGCGTTCTCTTCTCACCTGATCGCAATCGCATTGCTTCCATTTCCGACGCCTCGCCTGATCGATAGTGTCATCATATTATTCTTAGCCTCGTTGCACCAGCTGCAGGCAACACGACTGCCGCGACAGATTAGCCTCCACAGCGGCATCTCTCAATAATATTTTTGGTCTTATGCTCCTCAACCGCATCAACGTGCGTACGACAACGGCTTCTACGCCGGCGACCGTTTGTGCTTCCGGCTCCCCACTTAGCTGCCCACCAGGAACAGCCTCACTCTTCAAGGCTAAACGCGACCGACGAACCTTGGCATCGTTTTAATAGCCACGCTCGACACGCTGCTCTGCCATAAGTTGCGCGACGATCATCGACTCGACGCATCGTCTTGTCTGCAGACGTGTCGCGCGTTCGTTCAGGTACGGGCGCATTGTGCTCTTTCGTCGTGCTGCAGCCTGCAGGGCTTGCCGCGCTTCTTTGTCCCAGACCAGGGTCCATTGCTGATCCCAGCTGCTGACACCAACTCACAGTCGACGGTTTCACTCTGGAACAGAGCACGAAAACCGGACGAGCTCAATTCGACATCAACCATTTCACAATCACGACTGAGGAATTGGCAGTTTCGGTTCCTGAGGCCCATTAGGTGAGATGAAGCTTTTCTCCTCTTGTTCATGTTACTTACGAGATGTCCCCTCCCTGTTCTGTTGCCCCGGTCCTGTCAAATGCTGTAATGCCACCACCCCCATATGTTGATGCCACTGGATGCCCCAGAAGAGCAGCAGCTATGGGATGAGATGCAACACCAACTCTCTGTATCCTACCCTGCCCCTCCAAAGTCTGCCGTTGTGCATGCTGCTTTGTCTTGCAGTTCCCGCGCACTTGACTGCGAGCTGTTGATCTGATGCCATCTGGTCCCGTCCGGGACATGGCCAAGGGCCATCTCGGAGAGACATTGTTCGAGCCTCATCCCATCGTTTTTCCACACCTCCATGCCTCCCGTGTTTTGTACAGGCTTACCACATTTAAGCGCATGGGTGCTGCGCCCATCCCTGGCCGTCTTTTCTTTGGCTTTGGATGCTGTCTGCCTGTTCATGCGTTCATGCTAACGTACTTTCATACAGCACAACGAACCGTTCACATTTATGTATCGACGTCGCATCTAACCTTATCCCCCCGAACCGATCGGAAGGTTATTCTTGCCAAGCCCTACGTAGGTATGTATCTACCTATCTGTCTTTCTCTGCACCAAACCAGCGGTCATGAATTTTAAGAGCATGTGGCTCATATCAGCATCATGTTGGGAGTTGTTGCAGTCACTGGGCGTTCGGGAAAATTATGCTGTTTCCCCTTGTGCTCATCCATTCATACTCTTTTCACGACGGCTTACATGTCAATAGGTCTCCTGGCAGTTTTATGAGTCGGCCTCCGAGTTCAACGGACAAGGCGTCTCCACTGACACTTGTTGACAGGACACTAGGCAGGCAGATACCTTCTTTCTTGATCTAGATTTTTTGGTACCTCGTTCTATCGGCGAGTCAGAACTACAAAAGGTGCGTTCTCGCAAAAGTTGGGTGCCCAGTTCAATTGGTCTTGGCTAGGCTGCGAAACTGCTGTCCATAGAACTATCTTTTCTTTGCTGCGCAAGAGAGGAGAGATTGGATATGTGCTATCAAATTTCGATTTTCTATCGCTCTCTAGCTACCTTTCTCTTCACCTGGAATTTTGAACTAACATTGGACCAGACACATTTATCGCACCATCTATCGCGACATTTACCAAAGTTATTGGATATCACGTCGGGTCAAACTCTTGATCTAAGCCTCCGCGTCTTGAGCATCTGCATCTGTGCCACCATCCATCACCGATATCGGAAGTAATCTATGTTCGTTTTTTCCTTGACAGTTGCTGGCTTCCGACTCCACATAGACTGCCGCAGTGGTGATGGAATGCATGAATCAAGCTAATTTACCGTCGTCTAGAAGTCACATCCGCCTCGATCTCGCATCTATGACAGTCACAATGGCCTCACACCCGCAGGTACGCGGTCACTTCAAGGAAGAAGCAGTCTCCGATGCTGTAAGTTGTGCAATTCTTATGTCTCACACTATACGCCTCGCGTTTGATTACCCACACCCGCCACCTCGAGATCTTGGTGAGCACCATCGTTTGCGCAATTTTTGCGGAACAAATTCCGGCTTCGCACACCGACACGGAACGCGACGAGAAATCCAACCAATAACATGCAGTCATGCCTTGCCGCGAATCAAGTGATGAGCGGTGTTGAGCAAACAGGCGGCAAGGCCGGTTCAAAGACTCAGATTCCTGTACATACACATGTACCTATTTGATGGGTCTGGGAAATGCTCGAAGCAACAAGGGGCCCCGTCGCAAGCTTGACCAGCTCCGGACCCCATTGTGGATTCGACAGGACCCTCTCCTGTTTCACGACTGACTTGGGTGGACGCCTCGGACAAGGGAGGGGTGGGTCGACTGCGCGCGTTATGTGTGCAATGCTGCATGTGTTGTGCAAGACGACCCGAACGCTTTGTGCAGGACATCCGCCTCTCGTGCCATCAGCCCCGTCAAGTCGCAAAAGCAAGAGCACAGCCGATCGATTTCTCGTCGGCGGCGCTCTCGTCGGCGCCCTTATCGAGCCTCATCGGGGCTCTCGTCGGGAGGACGCTTCCTCGCAGCCACTGCCGCGACATTGGCCCTGCACCCCTGCGACTTTTCCCATTGGGCTTTTCTTCGCTGGGCTTGCCTCTTTTTTTCGCGTCGTCCTTCCCACTGGGCCGCATGCATATGCGCGGTTGGCTATCTGCTGCCATGCAGCTCGGATGCAAAGAAACAAGAGGCACCACCCTGGACCAAAAGCTTGGTAGGCAGCTGGTATATGCGCGCCGGCAGTCAGCCTCGTCAGCGCGGATCAGCAACTTGACAGATGCAGTCCCAGAAGAAGGCCGTGGCATTGGTGCGCCGCTTATTTGGACATTGACCACAAACAAGGTGGTGGAGATTGGCATTTGTTGCCCAATGCCTCATGCACCTAGGCAAACCAGACAGACTCAGCCACAGCCAATGGCACACCACCGTTTATACCGAGTGGAGCTCTTCATAAGAGCGGTGGCCGGCGACGGGGGGATGATGGCGTCCCGAGTGGGCCGCCGACGCGATTGCGTTGGGATGATTATGTATCCTGCGCCGTTTGCCGTTTCGTCAGGTTGATTTTGGCGTCGTAAGGCGTTGCCAACGTTGGCCTAGCGCAGGGACAGATGCGACTAGAGCCCGTTGCAGCCAACGACGCTGGCCAGCGAGTTGCTGTATCCAGTCATGTCCAATGTCCAGTGACGTCCAGTGACGTTCAGTGAGCCCGCAGTCAAACACCATGGGCGGTGAACATGGACGTCGCGGCGACCCGGATATCGGAACCATGTTGTGCACAGAGGGAGAGGGAAGGCCTTGACACTTGCTCGGGAGGAGTGCACAACTGCACCCAGGCACGATGGAATGTTGCAAGCTGCTGCTGGAGCCGACCGACGGGCGAGCACGCGCAGCCGCCCCCAGCTAGGTCCTGGCTGCAGCCGACAACCTTGACATTCAACCGGGGGACGAGTGGCCAGCAAGCTCTGAGGCAGTTGGTGCGTGTGCCCATTTTGGCCCTTCTCGAACAAGGGGCGGCAGAGGAGCATGGCTGTGCTGGGATGCGAGGGAGCGGCTTCGTCCACATCCTCCTTTCCCCGGGTGGACAGGACCTACCTTGCTCGTCCCTTGACCACCCTGATCACTCATCAGCCAGGCTATATTCTCCCCGATCTGGCACTGGGCAGCCTGGCAGCCTCCGCGCTGGTACTTGCTGCCCACACCGCTCGCTCATGCTCAGGTCCGCGACGTAGCGTCAAGGGCTCAGCGAGCATGAAGCAGCACGAGAAAGGAGAGCGCCACCGCAGCCAGAGCGAGATAGTTATGGGCAGTCATGGGAAGTTCTGGGCAGCCTGGCCGAGTCCTCGCCCGCTCCTAGCTCGGTTGTGAAAGCTGAGGAATGCCTCATTGGGCAGCTTGTCCCAAGGATAGCGCCCCCTGACCTCTCGGCTGCGCGGCTGATTGGCCGAGCAATCAAAAGCTGCCACCCCCTGTCACGTTTCTTCCATGCGCTGGCCATCCCCAGTCATCCCCGGCCTCTGTTCTTCTCAAGCCACCCTCCCAGTGCTCCCTCTTCGCAAGCCCACACTTTTTCTCTCTCGCCTCACCCCCCCCCCGGAGCCAAGAGTGCTGGCTGCTCAGAGTCGAAGCAAAAGGCTCATGGCCGCCAATCTCTTTTTCGCTCGCCGTCTTCCATCTTCGCCGTCGAACTCGAACTGCGGTGCAGCTCTTTGGTCCTGTTGCTTGATTTGGTCCGATTGAAACAGACACGTCCACGGACGAACGCGCCTGGCGCCTTTGTTTCGAGGAACTATATCTTGCCCTTCCCTGCCCTTCCCTGCCCTTCCTTCTGTCGGCATTTGGCCAATGCATGCCCGCCGTCTCGCGCAAGTCGTTTAGTTCAGCCAGTCGGTCCCTCCACTATCTGCAGACCGTCTGAGCAGAAAGCTTTGGCGAGAGGCTGCTCAAGAAATTGGCGGGTTTCCTCGCAACACAATGGTATACATGGTCAGCCCATTTCCATACCCACCCCCAATCCTACGCTGCTCCTACGCTGCTCCTACTCTGCTCCTACGTTGCTCCTCTTGCCCACAATCACCACTCACTCAACTTCACTCACTCGTCGTCTGAATCTGTTATTCCCTCGGTTTGCAGTTGTCTTTGCTTCTTTCCACTTGGCCGGTTTGGCCTAATTGGTCCTGTTGGCCCGCGGTCGGACCTGTTGGTTGGATGGACCTGTTGAAAGGTGCCCCAGTCGGTATGTATGTACCTCGACGGGCTTCTTTGCCGTACTGCGGGGAACTTTCACCGTCATTGTCTACAAGACAGATTGATGGCGGTGATGGGCTCGTCCGAGGCTCGCCAAAAGGCTCCAAACGTCCAAGTCGGTGGTGATGGTAACTGATTAGCCGGGGAGTCTGGCTTCTGCCAACTCTTTGCCGTACGCAAGCGCGAGCAGCACAGGGTTACTTCTACATCCTGGTCATACTGGGTCTGGCGCGCCTCACCCGTGCTATCCCAGTCCTCAGCCAGGGGCCGATCCACCCCACCATAGCTTCCCCCCAGACCTTGACAGCCGGGCCAGGGGGGGAATAAAACACCAACGCGGTCCTACCTCACATTGTTTCTTTTATTTGTTCAAGCACCCTTCTTTTATGTCCATGTCTTACTGATGCGCGTTGCCTCTATGCAGCAGCATCATCCCCACCACCAGCAACAGGGTCCGCCTCCTTCCCAGCAACCGCAGCATCTGCAGTCACGGCCATCGAGCATTGTGCACCAGCAGCATCACCAGGCAGCCCACCAGCAGCATCAGGCCCACCAGCAGCAACAGCAGCAGCAGCAACAACAACAACAGCAGCAGCAACAACAACAACATCAGCAGCAGCAGCATCACGGCCTGCCTCCGCCGCCGCAACATCCTCAGAGCACATATCCCTCTACGCATCCCCTCCCGCACGCATATCAACAACACAGCAACCAGGCCGGAAGTGCTCAAGACAATATTGGTTACTACAGCCATCCTAGTCCCTACAGCACTCCCGGGGCCAATAGCGGCTACACATCCTCAGGTACGTTTCCACACCATTCTGCTCCGTTTCTGCACAAAACAGACTTCACTGGCAGCCGATGCTCTGTCTCGCAACTTCCCATCATCTCTTTCTGTCGTAGTCATTCGGCGCACCTTCATCTGCAAGAAAGCTAACGAAATGGTCGTTCGTTGTCGCTCTTCTCAGATACTCCAGACATGATGGCTGCTGCACAAATGCCTCGTCCTCCTTATCCTCCCATGTCGTACCACACGCCGCAGTCCAATTCTCCGGCTTCGGTAGCCTCTCCCTCGCAACATGACCAGCATCGAGGCTTGTACGGCCAGCCGCCGTCTCAGCACATCCCGCAGTCCATGTACTACCAGCCTCAGTCGCACTACCAACCCATGGCGCATCATCCTACGGCCTCTCCCTATGCTCCTCATCATCCTCACCATCCGCAACAATCGATGACTTCGCAGCCGAACATGATGATGTCGCACGCAGCACCTCAAAATCAAATGGCGCAACATGCGGCGCAACATGCCCAAGCCGGCATGACGGCCAGCCCCCGACCCAAAATCGAGCCTCAAGTCCCTCTCCATCTCCAAAAGTCAGCGCAGACATCTCCGATGACCCAGAACCAGCAACACCAACCCAACGCGCCTCCGCTGCAGAGTCCCGGCGGTGCGGCCCCCGGCGTCAACCCAAATGCTGCGCCGGGACCGATCCCGGCCACGACACCTCTCGTTGTGCGACAGGATGGCAATGGTGTCCAGTGGATTGCCTTTGAATACTCCCGAGACCGGGTCAAGATGGAGTACACCATCCGATGCGATGTTGAGTCGGTCAGCATCGACGACTTGACCCCCGAGTTCAAGCAAGACAACTGCGTCTATCCCCGGGCTTGCTGCCCCAAGGACCAGTACCGCGGGAATCGTCTGATGTATGAGACAGACTGTAACCGCGTGGGCTGGGCGCTGGCGCAATTGAACCCACCTCTGCGTGGAAAGCGAGGCCTGATTCAGAGGGCGGTCGACAGCTGGCGGAACAGCAATCAGGATCCTCGTCTTCGAAGCCGACGGGTTCGTCGAATGGCCAAGATGAATAGCCGCAAACAGGTCCAGGCAACAACACCCGCGCCGCATCCAGGCGCTTCACACTTGCCAGGACCCAGCGGCTCATCAGGGATGCCCACAGCTCCTACTTCCATGCATGGGGCACCGCCCATGGGTAAGCCCGGCATGGGCAACATGGGCCAGCAGCCTATGCACCACCACGTCGGGGCTCATGATGGCAGTGCTCCCACCGGAGGAGACGAAGTCGGTATGTTTAATAACCATCAGTTGTAAAATCATTTTTTTTTTGGAAAAAGTCGTCTGCATCTTGCCTGTCTGTCTTGCCTGTCTCTGCACTGCTTGTTTGCCTTGCTTTCGGAGCACCTCAAGTACACTGTGCAGGCTTGCCCGACCACTTGCTGCGTCGATCTGCTTCCTGGTCTCAGCGCCCTCCTGTACCTTGTGAAATATCATTTCTGCTCGTCCTTTTTCTTTGTTTTGCGCAAGCTCCTATTTTTGAACGTATGGGGTGGTACGCCTTTTCAGGGACTGGTACCACGATAGCAGATCGATGCGGCAGATGAATCGGGATGCCTGGACGGTGCCATTTTCGCTTTGGACAGCGTTAGCCCTTCACTGGTGGCAATTTTTTTCCCCATTTCTATCGTCTATTGTTTCTTCATTTCTCGCTCTGTTGTCTTTTTTGACGGTCGTTTGCTCTTGCTCTTCTCCTTGGGCTCAGGGGGTTGGGGGAGGGGGCGGGTTGGTTGGTTATAAAATTGGTGGCCAATTTTTTTTGTATCACCATATGTGAGGGGTTATGCCTCCTGTTCTTTTTTTTTTACACGTCTTCCCATTTTTTGGACATTATTTGTCAAATGTCGGAATCAAAAAAAAAACGTTTTCGACAGTTTCATGTTGTTGGCCGAGGTTGCTTCATGATCTGAGTTTGATTTAGGAGGGACGGACGGGTTAGGGAGAGTTGTCTCCTCGCTCATGGGTTATGTTTTGCTCTGCAAACACTGGGGACAGAAAAAAGCCACACAAAGAAATGAAGCAGCAAAAAGAAAGAAAACGAAAAGGACAAAAAAAAACCCCCCAGTGAACCTCCCAGGGAACCCCCCCGGCTGCCCCCCCTCCCTTCTCTCTCACAACATGTACATTACCATGGAAGTCGCATAAGGTGCGCTCGCTGCCTTGGAATCCCTTGCATTGCTTGCTGCGTCTTTTATGCGACTCTCGATTAGACGAGCTCAATTTGTGCCTGAATTATGGCTTATAAACACGTTCATCATTTACGCAGTCGTTCCATCGTCTCTTTTTCTCGGTGCCGAGATTATACCAAGATGAGCACTCAACACACAAACAAACGTTGATGAGCACGAAGTCTTTTACTGTGCAATGTTTCATTGGTCCATTTTTGCGTCTTACTTTCTTGCGTGCTCGCACTTGTTGCACAACTTTTTAAACATTCACCAAAAGACAATCGCTCATCGTTTTTCTTGTTTCCGTGCCAGCGTCTGAGCGCGTCCCCGCTAACGCAAACTCTATCACACAAGGCCACAGCATGGGATATCAAGACCAACAACACCATCATCAACCCACCGCAGAAGCAGCAGCTCACGTCTCCCATGCGTCTCACGCCGGCGGAGGAGGTGCAGGAGCTGGAGGAGCTGGAGGCGGACCAGACGACGTGAGACCTACGCACGTCTTCACAGGCTACCTCAGCGAAGCCTACCCTGACAACAGCAACAGCCCATCCGGGCCAACGCCTCCTCATCACCTAGTCGCACCCCCTCGGACAGGCAGCGCAACGGCCGTCGCCTCCACCGTCATCACCGCTCCCGTGCCCCGACGAAAACACCACCGTCCGGAAGTTGAGACCCCCGAGGGCCTATTCCCGAACCTCCCCGAGGCAAAGAAACGCAAGTTTATCCTGGTAGATGACTCCGTGCGGGGGTCCCGGCTCCGCGTACGCGTCACTCTCGATGGAGTAGACACGAATGAAATCCCGGATAGTTTCCGCAGAAGTGCGAGTGTTTTCCCGAGGAGTTATTTCCCGCGCGAGATGCAGAGTCCGCCGCCTAGTCCTACGGGAAGACGCTTCTTTTGGAACGATTTACCGGATGAGGGCAGGGATGAGGAGGAGACCGAGGGGAGAGGGCTGGGTAGGCGTGGTGGCGGTAGCGGGAGCAGCAGTAGCCAAGCAGTTGACTTGGCGATGAGCATGGGTATGGGCGGCCGAGACGGCTCTTCTTGCCACCCCGGCGCAGCTGCTCTGGGAGTCCACAGGATGAGAAAGAGTCGTCGCGGGAGGGAGATTAAGTTGAATGACTTGGCTGGGCGGATGGCTTGGTTGCAGAGCCGTGTGTTTGCGGGGCGGCCGGTATTTCTGCAGCGAGCATGTGAGAGGTCCCCTGTTTTTCTTTGACTTCCTTTCTCCTCCCCCCCTCCCCCTTCCTTTACTCTTTCTTTTTTTTTTTTGAGCCGGTGTTGGAAGCTCCCATCCATATACATGTGAAAGGTCACATGGTTTGAACAGAACCTTTATTCTGACGTTTTTCTTATTTTTATCTTTCGATCATGGGATATAGTGGACACGTATCGGAACAGAACTAAGGCTGCAATTGAGAGCACCATGCAGGATGTTTCTGCTGTGGCGCCGCATTTTGAGACTCGAGCGGGGAAAAGGAGATGGAATGCGAGACGTGAGGCGAGTGAGGAGTAGATTTGGATTTCACTGGGCTGCGTGGACGTGAGGTGTCTGCTTTGCTGTGCCCTGGTCTGGTCTGGTCCTTGGGCTACCAGTGATGGGCCTTCTCCTCGCCAGGACTTCCTTTTTGGCTTGTCTTCATTGGAGTTTTCTGACCCCCCCCCTTGGAGCCTCGCAGGCTCGCTGGATAAAGTTTTGCTGATTTAACTCGATTTGTGCTGTGGTGGGTGCGGGAAGTTTTCGTGTTATCACTTGCTTGGATATGTCTGGTTGTGGTTGTGCATCATCATGTGGCGGGAGCTGCTCTCTGTGTGGCATTGCGTGCGGCATCTGCATTGCATTGTTTGTGTGGCATTCTGGCTTGCTTATGTATAGACTGATTTGTGTGGCTATCTGACTTGTTTGTAGGCTGTTTGGCCTGCTTATGTTGCGGTAGTGTGGCTTGTTTGTCTCTGCTATTCGGCTTGCTCATGCGTGACTGGCTTGTGTGGTTTTCTGGTTTACTTGTGTGGTTATAAGGCTTGCTTATGCGGTCATCTGGCTGGCCTATGTGGTTGTTAACTTGTTTGGGTTGCTTATATGGTGGACTGACTCATTTGCTATTACTATGGCTTGCTTGTTGGAGTTTTTATGTTGTGTCACTTACTTCCTCTAGGCTCTCTACCCTCCCTGGCTTGGAGTATCGTCATAATATACGGACGACCGTTTTGCAGGAATATCAAATGTTTGGATCGAAATCGCGTGAGAAGAAAGCTGAATAACGCCAAACTTCAAAAAAAAAGATCATCACGTGAGTATGCAACGCTGCCCATGCAAAATCATCACCCCTGAATTGCCCTGGCGGTATAACGACGGATCATGAACTACGGGAAAGATTGGGAAATGCGAATACTGGAATACACTAGTTATGGATTCTGCCAATCACGAACCAAGAATTGAAAGCATCGCGAGGACTCAGGAGTTACAATCACCAACTTGTCTAGATTGTATGCGACATTTCGATGATCCTGAATATATCTGGCACGACCACTTGGTTCCACGCCCAGCAAAGATCGTATCTGGCTACTCGTCTTCGTTGACGGACGGCCTCACAGGACCCTGGAACTAATCGGCTTGAAATTAAGATGTGTATACTTCCTGATCACTCCACACCCAAACTAGACCTTTCTGGAGATACAAACGTCGGAGCTGGCTCATCGGTTTATTCTTCGCAATTACATCCGCGGCGGTGATCTTGACTTGAAACGCCATGGGTTTTATTGCTCACGCTCAGATGGAAATTCTACGGGCTTTACGGCAAGTTAACGCCATGCGCTAATAGAGAAGAAGTATTCAGTTCTGTCAAGTTTTGTAACATCAGCGCCTGCGATTTATTCTCTCCTTGCAAAGAAAAGACATACATACATGCTTGCTCGCCACTTCCTCGCTGGTGTTTCCAGCGTATCTCGCAAAGGCTTGAACACGTTACACCAGCAACGGCGGCGGCACTGAGCAGTGAGGCGCTCGTAAAACACATTGTTGGCGGCAGAACGACTCATATCATGAAAGAGGGACTGATTCAGAGCTGGCCATGTTCTCGGGATGCGGACTGAAGAGGAGGAACTTCATCAGCTGCCTCAAGTTCATTCTTTCTCTTCTCACGCTGGGCCACCCAAGAATCCTTACGTATCCATCTCTAACCTTTCTTCTTCCACAACTACCTCATACATTTGTACGCCGTATCTACAGTGTACCAGAACAGACGTCTTCATCACTACGCCTCAGGAGTAATGCCTTACTAGAGCCCCTTCCCGCCAAGAACCATTTTCATCGACGTCATCGTCAGATCGTCTTCAGGAGTCCAGTTATCTCTCCACGAACAGCCTCACTCGAGGCCAGGCATGGCGTCTACTAGCCGCGCAGCATTTACCTGCAGCGTGCAGCCTGTAGCTATGGCATCAGCGGGGCGTGAAGGACAGCGTTACATATGTATGTACCCTCTATTGACGGCAGTAGAACACCCCAGACCTGCAGTCGTCATGCGGCGTCTCAGACCTACATACCTCATGTTTCGGGACTATCGTCACTATCGATGTCTCGAACCTCAAACCATGTAAATAACGACGCCTATGAAACGGCCCAATCCTAGGCGAGATGTGCGCATGCCTATGTACCACTACGGAGTTAGGTAGGTAGACGCATGCGGCATGCCGTCCGATCGCGTCCACGTCGGCCAAGGCGATAAGGTACTACACTACTCCAATGTGACTCCAATGTGCCGCGGAGGAGTCAAGACGAGTTTCTCCGGAGATGTGTACGACCGATTGCTTAGACCCCTGGTGGCGAAACTAAGAGACGAAGACAAACTGCCTTGAGTCCTTGACACACTTGAAATCGGCCCAGGCACGGAAAATGGCTGCCGTGAGTCCGTGACAGAAACAGAGGAACATGTTATGTAATATGGCAGCGACAGGCCCAGGTGAAACAGGCCACTGAACTCCTACATAGCAAGGCAGCCGTATTTTGCGTCTGGTCCCTACCAGGTTCACATAGGTGTGCAGGACCATTTGTCGCCCGGTTTCTACTCTCTCAGAGAAGTGCCGCGTTGACTCCTCCATGGCCTTGTTTAAAGCCGAACTACATATGTGTCGTTAGCCAAGCGGGACACTCGTTTGCACGGCACGAATCAGCTCCTGATGGTGAGCACACACGCCTTGATAACAGGCTTAAATGGCGTCTTATTAGCGCGTGTGGTGAATAGATATGCATGCTGCACCACTCGTGTCGAAGTAAAGATGCACGTCTCTACTCCGTACCATTGCTGCAAGACAGACGCAGACGGGGGCACATGACGCTCGCTATGCATTCCTCCGTCAGTGTGGCCTGCTTAATATATACATACATACATACGGAGTAATAAGAGGTGTCACCCCTGTTTGTCTTTCCATCCCCGCTGCAGATATGTAGATTGAGGTGCATACTGCGTACGCACGATCAGATGGCAACGGACTCCCCTGATTTCTTCAGCTGAGCGAATGGCATGCGTCCATATGAAGACATCCCGGAAGGGGCAAACCTGATCGCATTGCACTGCCGCTGTGCTCTCTCTGCCGGGATAACAGATGATCCTCGCAGTCCGGTCGAGCGCCGCACGCCACGTCCCAGTGTCATTGATCCATGGCTTCGTATGCAGCATCCTCTACATACTCCGTAGGGTTGTTCTCGCCTATGAGTGCAGCTCGTCCCGGAGTTGGGATGAGTGAGGCCCCGGGGCAGTGGACTGACGTGGCTCCAAGGCCAGAGGAATCGGCAGAGATCGAAACTATGTATCCGCGCCCACATCATGCTACCTACATGTAGGTATGATACAAGTAACAAGAGTATCATGGTACAATGCCCGCCTTCGCTGAATACAAATTCCACTCCCAGCTCCCCGGTGGCTAGTGAGAACCACTGCTCTTGGGTTCCTCGTCCGCCAAGAAGTCCGAGTTTGATCTGGGCCCGGATCCGGGTTCTGACCCTGGTTCAGGGCCCCTGGAGCCGGAAATCTATGAAACGAGGCTGACGAGATTGACGATTTTGTCTATTTCTGGTTCTGGCGTTGCTGGTCGCGTGACGCAGCCGCCTTTCAAGGAGTGGCACGTCCCTTTTCGTCTCGTTGGTAAATATAGAATCACAAGTTGCGGAGGTTGGTGCTGCAGCCCCGCCTTGTTTGTTCTCTACTCCTGTGTGTTGGAACTTGGGGGCCGAGATTCTCCTTCTTGCTCTCAGCATTACCTATTCTTTGCAGCTTGGGCATAGCCATTTCAGCAGAACCGTTTCAGAACCGTTTCAGATGATGACTTCCACCGGGTGTGAAGGATGGCCTCATAATCTTCGTGCTGGTTCAAGCAGTATGACCGTCTCTTCTCCCCTTACAAACGATGATGTTTAGAAAACGAGTACTTCGCAGGTATGCTGCGTGCCGTACTGAGTATGTATGTACTGTATTGTCAGCTTGGGTGAAGGGGGGGGGCGGGTGATTTGAGGTTAGCCTGTCCGTTATTGGCCTTCACAAACGCGTTTGAGGTGATGAATTGATACGATTTTTATTTTACGTGCCATACTCCATATGCACTCCGCACAAAGTACGTTCCAATATACCTTACTCCGATACTCTGTATGCTCGGTAGTTAGGCCCATGATAAGGATCTCAACCAATTACGTTGACGTCACGTTCTTTGGTCCACTGCGGCAAGGCTGCTTCCAGGGGCAGGAACCGGCATCGCGGCCGCCTCGGGTAGCGGGGCCGCTCGCGATATGTAGACAAAACCAGACGCCGATGAACGAGGCAACCGGCCCAAGCGGGAAGTGGAGAAATCAATGGCTTCGTTATGTGCATTTTGTGTTCTACCTAGGTAGGACCCTACCTAGGTGGGTAGAGGCACAAAGTACGGACGAATTGTGGGCAAGTCCGATTGGGGACATTATATTTGTATGTAGAAGCGAAGCTGGCGGAGCTTGGGAGTGTGATGGCGGCTTTTCTTTTCTTTTTCGGTATGTAATCAGTACTCCTCCGTACGGAGTTGCAAACCCTGCCAATCACGTGCATATATTTATGTCGAGCGGTCGCCCGTCTCCCTCTGCGGCTCATTCTCAGGCTCTCACCTCAACAAAAGACAAATCATGACTTGCGGGCGCGGCTGACAATGACCCATGCCCTCGTCCCAGGGGCACCCGCGCTCAGATTGGACCGTAGATGGCATGGAATGGGAAGAAAGGCAAACATCGAAAGGGCATTAGCAGGATCGTGATCCACACTTGGGCTGCAGGCTGCAGCATTGATTCCGGAGCAATTTATGCTTGGGCGACCACGGGACATCCGAGCCAAGTCCCGAAGACGACAACGAGGGAGGGAAATTTGCTAAAGGACTTGGAGCTATGTACGTGTATTCGTATTACGTATAGGTAGGTAGGCCGTCAGCCGCAAGAGGGAGCTCAGAGCGCCAGTTGAGCTCATCCGCGATAGAACTAAGAATAGGGTGTGAGAGCCGCGTGATGGTGGTTTATGCTCAATGGCATTAGGTAGGTAGGTTCCTAGGTAAATTTAAGTAGCACGCGCACATTGCTATGGAAGTCGATCCGCACAACGCTTGATGCCATCGATGCCCTTATGCCCTCAAAGGCTCAAGAGTCGACCAGTGCCACGACGACTCGACCAGTGCCTGCAATGTCTTATTCTCCCAGCTCCTTCAAGCCACCGCTGGACTGCTATGTACAGTACCGAGTGATACGGTCAAGGCGCGCGAGCTGGGATCGGATGAGCAGGCTGCCGCTAGTCGTATGGGATCATGGATGTCAGATGAAGCCCCAAAGTTCGCGGAAGAACCGCTGCATCGACGGGGCCAAGGGCCAAGCCACCCCCTGTGGTTCAGCCGAAGTGCCACTGACCTGACGCGGCTGCCGACCGAATCGGGTCAAATGGCGTCTGCGCTGCATCTGGCTCGCTTCAGCGCTCTGGCGGCCCAGCCGTAGCCCTCAACTCCCCCAAACGTAGCGGATAAGGCCCCGTGCCCAGTGCCCAACGCCTGAATCAGCGCCCCAAGCGGGCCGAGCTTGCCTACGAACATATGTATTCTGTACAGCACGTGTCCTCCGTACATAGGTACGAAGAACTGTAGCCACGTCGGCTCAATACATAGCCAGCCAAACTGCCTCCCTTGTCTCACTCGTCGCCCTTATTGGTCACTTTGTCCACTTTGCCCCCTCCCTTTCACAACCTGCTCCTTCTCGCGTCTGATTTCTCGCCCTTTTTCTCTTCTTCTTCTTCTCCCTCTCATCAAACACAACACACTCACAAACACAGCCTTTCCGTCAGTCACCAGCTTCGTCTGGTCAACGGCACCAGGAAGCTCGCTTTTGACCTTTCGAGCCTCATTCCGAGCCATCAAAATCGATTCTCCCTTCCTCCGACACCCCCACGGACGCCTTTTTTTTACGTCTACCCGTCTTCCCATATCTCGGCCGGCCCCACGACCGACATTGGCTCTCTCCATCACCACCCAATTTCATCTCCTCAAGCCGTCCGGTGCCACACACCCATCAAACGCCTTTCACCGCTTTCCGCAGGCAGCCGATCCAGAGCTCATTACAGGTAAGCTGGTTTGAGTTCAGATACCACTGGAAGAGCGAGAAGAAAAAAAACTTTTCTGGCCTCTTCAGTTTTTGCTGCCCTTGCCTCGAAGCAGATGCTTGTGCGAGCCTCGCCATTTCTTGCCCGTCTAATCCCGAGCTGCTCCTGTTTTTGGCGTGGACTGGTCGTGGCTGTTCGGTGGTCGTGTGGTGTCGTCGTTTGCTGCAACCGCACCCAGTGCACTGCTACCAGCACCACATGCCGCCAGTGTTTCGGCTTGCCCGTCTGGCAACCACAGCATCTCTTGGCCGGAAGATCTGCATCAACCGAACTTGGCCCGGTGGCGTGGCAGTCTTCCCAACCATCACCTTTCTTCCATCCACAACCATCACATCAATTTCCCCCTTCCTCGTATCATCGCTACTTAGCTTCGTTTGCACCAATTGTTCTGAATTCCAATTCATACCTCGGCTTGCACATCTGCCATCAGCTTAACTAATTCTTCGGGCTGTAGCCGCACTCCACAGGCTCAGATCCGTGATTGACTGATCCAACTCGATTGAAAACTCAGGACCCTGTCCTCTTTGGTTGGAAAGCAAACCCTTGCATTCGATTGTGAATATGACGACCATGGTAAGTGACCTAATTGGGAGAGAACCTGACCCGACACCCGCCCTACGAGGTGGCGTGAAAAACTACTCCGAATTATCCTCTGCAAGGAGTTGTGGATCCTGCTGGCCGCATTCCTCTTGCACATCTCGAGTCATCTACTGCTAGACGGGCCCGCCCAGGCCTTGCATTTCGAGGACAAGAACTCATGTACTATTTCACAGGATCTTCGCGTGGGCAACAAGTATCGCATCGGCCGAAAGATCGGTTCTGGCTCATTTGGCGATATCTACTTGGGCACCAACATAATCTCGGGAGAAGAAATCGCCATCAAGCTGGAATCCGTCAAGGCCAAGCATCCTCAGCTAGAGTATGAAGCCCGTGTATACAAGTCGCTCGCTGGTGGTGTCGGTATTCCATTTGTGCGCTGGTTTGGCACGGAATGTGACTACAACGCCATGGTCCTCGACCTTCTCGGCCCCAGTCTCGAGGATTTGTTCAATTTCTGCAACAGAAAGTTCTCTCTGAAGACTGTCTTGTTGCTCGCGGATCAGCTCATCTCCCGCATCGAATATATTCATGCCAAGTCCTTTATTCACCGGGACATCAAGCCTGACAACTTTCTCATGGGTATCGGAAAGCGTGGTAATCAGGTCAATGTGATTGATTTTGGTTTGGCCAAGAAGTACCGCGACCCGAAGACTCACTTCCACATTCCTTACCGTGAGAACAAGAACTTGACAGGCACGGCCCGTTACGCTTCCATCAACACCCACCTGGGTGTTGAACAGTCACGCCGCGATGACATGGAATCTCTTGGGTACGTGATGCTTTACTTTTGCCGAGGCTCTCTTCCCTGGCAGGGTCTCAAGGCAGCTACGAAGAAGCAGAAGTACGATCGTATCATGGAGAAGAAGATGACCACTCCCACCGAGGTCCTTTGCCGCGGCTTCCCCAATGAGTTCGCCATCTATCTCAACTACACCCGCTCTCTTCGGTTCGATGACAAGCCAGACTACAGCTATCTCCGCAAAATCTTCCGCGATCTCTTCGTCCGTGAAGGCTTCCAGTACGACTACGTCTTTGACTGGACCGTTTACAAATACCAGAAGAACGCTCAGGCGATTGCCCAGGCTGCTGGCCAGGTGAATCCCGACGAGGAGGACAAGGCTCGTGTATCCCGCACCAATCCTACTGGAGCTGGTGCTGGCCAATCTGGTGCCCCTAAGCCCAATGTTATGCGCAGGACTCGCGTTGGTCTCGGCATTGAACGTGGATCTGGGGCTGCTGCAGACACTACGGATACCGGCCGTGCAGTTGGCGGTAGCGACAGACTGTGAGTTTTCAAGAATAGCCCAGCCTTCAACAACAAGCTTTCTTTTCGCCAGGACTTCATTGTCCTGTGCGCACTGACTGTACTTGATAACTGCTGGCAAGAAGGAGCATGTGCTGACAATCTATGGCTGACTCAGTGGACGATAAACAGGCTTCGCTCTGCTTCAAAGGGAGCGGCTTATGCCTCTGGCAACCATCGATCGAAATGAAACATGAATATTGGTCATATCCTCTGTCCTTTTCTACCTCCCGTGTGCCGTCACAGGATCCCAAACGGACCCAATGGTCTAGACATCCGTGATAGGATCGTAATAGTTTTGGCCGCATATCCCCCATTCAATATTGACGGCAACAGGGTCAAGGGTTAGAAGAAAAAACAACGACACTGCTCCCGGACTGGAGAAACTGGAATTTCTGTCATTGGCTCACTCGATGGCGGCTCTCAGTGGGACGCTTTGTCTGTTAGACATTTGGGGATGCTTTCCCGGGACGGGGCGATTTCGTTTCTGTCGATTTGCTTATTCTTATCGCTACGCATTGCTATATTTCGTTCTTCGACGCATGGTACAGGTCACGACTTCACGCATGGCTCGGACGGGCTCTCGATGGATAATCAGTTGTTTGTGTTGTGATGATGGGGCACGTGTGCCTGATCACTCAATCAGAACAAACTCGTTGTTCTCGACAGCCGCATCTGAACGGCATGTCCGGTAATTCGGCTTGCTGGATTACCGCACACCGACCACTCAGGCACCACGGCTTTTGTGGCCAGAATTTCATGTTGCTATCGTCCGTGTCTCGACCATCAAATTGCATTAATCTTCAGCACTCCCTCTACGATCCTACGATGCACTTGGCACGTGAAGTCGCAACACTTTGTTCCGATTTTCCCCGGAAAACCTGCTCCAGTCGTTGCGGTACAGCTGCGTTACATCCCCCTTTTTTTCCATCAGGCACCTTTTTCCATCTTGTTTTGGTCTTGACTTCATCGCCTCTATTCAACACTTTCCTTTCCGAGTCGTGGAAGCTGAACCTTGCGCCACCAGACGGCTTCTGGGGAGGTTTTGATAAGTCCAAAGGGGTCTGTCGCACAAGCCGGAATGGGTTGGTGGTATAGTCATCTTGTTCATTTCTCAACCATGTTTGGGCCGAGTGACGTCGCTGCTTCTAAGAACTCGGGTTCCCCTTGACGAGGCGTTGGTAGACCGAGCGACAGACACGATCAAGCCACGAAAATTAGAGATGTCCGATTTCAGCAACAGATGGGCTAGAGGCTATGTAGTGGACTGTGGTATGCCTAGTCTTAAGAGCGAACACTGGGGCGCGCTGGGCTGGCATAGAAGATTGGTGCTGCGGCAGGGACACACAGAGGAGATGGATTATGGTGGTGCTGGTTCGTCTTCCATCAGGTAGTTTTCCATTAATTGAGTGCTAGTTTATTTCTTTGCTACGATGACGCATGATGTTGTTAAAAAGGTGACGTCAACGTAATAAAGAAACCAAGGCTCACCACAGACGATAGGAGCGTAGGTAACTACCTACCTGTGCGCAGGTAGATATTGCATGTATTATTATACAGTAGGTCCCTGACTTGTACACACGGAGTACATTAGGTACACACCTCCTAGATGATTTGCGGGGATCTGACAGAAGGTGGGGGGTGGGGGGGGGGGGGTAAGTCGTGGTCTTGTGATAAGTTGATAAAGCATACGCGCATTAGGAGACTTGGGCAAAGGGAAAAGCGTAGGATGAGGCGTAGGATGAGAGGTCATGCGTCAGAGGATGTACGGAGTATGGAGGCATTGGGAACTCGTGGTGTTGATTTATGCCTTGATGAAAATTGTGTTGGATGGTGAGCTATGTATTCTGAGCTTTTTAGCTTGGCATGTGCGCGGTTCCGGCATCTCGAAGGGGCAGTGATGGCAGGGGCCACCTGTGACCTGCCCCGTTTGGCGTTGGCATGTCGACATACATAGGTACCTACCTAGATGCATAACTTATAATAAGAGCCCGTACACAGCCGACTCTTGCTTGGCAACGACATTGATACAATATCGAGACCACCGAGAACCGAGCACGCCAGTCAAGTCTCCAGCATCTTTGCGACAAGAGACCCCTGCGTCGATCTCGTTGGTGAAGAAATTCGCACACATAGGCACATATCTGGATCGGCTGCTGCCGTCCCTTGCAAGGCCGCTGAATGTGCTGCGTCATCCTGCAGGGCCAACGAGAACGCGCTCATGGCAGCGTCAAGAAGCACCAAGCTGCATCGCGCCGACGGGATATCATCAACCGCGTCCGCAGCGGCGACCGCCATGCAGCCGCCCATTGTCGATCTGCTGGTTCTCACCTTCAATTGCGCAAAGGCGCTTATCCATGCCGGCGTCTTCGCAAACCATGCGCACACTGCCTTTGCCAATCACGCTACTGGGTTGCCTGATGTTGTCGTTTTGTAAGCATGACTCTCGTGGGCTATCTGCTGTAACGATTGCCGCCGTGCATACATGAATCTTTCGCCTTTTTATTTCAGTCTCGCTTTCATACTTGTGCTGAACCGCTGTAGATCTCTACAGGAAGTCGCTCCGTTAAGCCAGTCCTTTATTGGGGAGTACTTTCTCAACCCGTACTATTCACGATTCGACGAGGCAGTGAATCTTGCCGCCCAACGATTCCAACACGGCCGTAGAAAAGGAGCTGGGGGAGCTGCAAAAGCTGCGTCTGAACCTGTAGGGTCCGGTATTCCGGGCTTGGATGCAGATGCCGATTCAGATTCAGGTTCAGAAGGACGCCGACGACAACAAGACGAGCCCGAAAAAGTGTATACGCTGATCAAGGCACACAACGTTGGATATACCGCCATCTTGCTCTTTGCCAAGGATCCTCAACACATACGAAATCTACAGCACGCCGCAGTTGGCTTCGGTACCGCCGAGATGGGCAGCAAGGGAGCCGTGGGTCTACGAGCTCTGTACGACGTCGCGGGTGATGGAACACAATCCACAGAGCTGACTTTTGTCGCCGCTCACCTGGCTGCCATGGAGCACAACTTGCCGCAAAGGAATGCCAACTGGGCTGCCATCATGAGTGGCTTAACGTTTGAAAATCCCGGGGTCACACACGACGAGCGAAGCACGCCTGAAACACCAACATCAGCCGACTTGGACGACGACACGGACGAGAATGACGGGGAGTCCCAAGAGCAACATGGCTTGCTGCACGATACGCACCGCAGGGAGCAACCCCAAGTTCAGCAGCGGTTGCATGATATATCCGTCTTCAAGCCATCCTCCCACCTATTCGTTGCCGGGGACCTCAACTACAGAATATCAACATCATCTCCCCCACCAAACGCCACGTTTCCAAGTGAGGACCCCTCATCAGAACACTACTACCCGACCTTCCTTCCCCAAGACCAGCTCACGCACGAGAGAAGAGCCGGCCGCACCATGCACGGCCTTTCAGAAGCAAGTGTACAGTTCCCACCTACCTACAAATACGACGTGCTCCCCAAGGAAAACCCAGACACCGACGACGAACACGAGGACCAGGTCCCCTGGGAATTTGCCTCTCATCGGTGGCCCAGCTGGACAGACCGCGTGCTGTACCTAGAAGTTCCCCCCTGGGTACACGCCAACTCGCCGAGCGATAGTGATCCCTCACCTCCCCGCGTCCATGTCCTTGCCTATGATGCCCTTCCTCTCATGAGGAGCAGCGACCATCGTGCTGTGTACTTTAGGGCGCTGGTCCCTCTGATTCCGCCTGAGGATATGAGGCCCCCGTCGGAGGGTGATTACGGTACGGATCCTCGGGCCAAGTTGCCTGTTGAGATTGATCGTGAGGCTTGGTCCCGGAGGAGGGTTGCTAGGCGGAAGGAGTTGGTGATGGGGTGGTGTGCTTTGCTGTGGAGTACCAAGGAGGGGGCGTGGATGATGGCTGTGTTGATTGCGGCGGGGGTGGGGACTTGGTGGTTTTGTAATGCGGGATAGTTGTATAAGTGTGTGTTATCTTGTTAGGCAAAACTGAAGAAATCGTGCGGCGACGCGTAGCGGAGGCGCACATTTCGTGTTTTCCTCTTTATTATGCTCCATGTTACCAGTGGTTTATGAGCTATGGTGTGGAGTCTTCCAGAATTCTGTCGCTTCCATTGGTCAGCCTTACGTTGATGCAGGCTTCCTATTGGTCAGTCTTACTTTAGCGCAGGCTGTCTATTGGTCAGTCTTCCTTTAGTCTGGATGCCCCTGAACTGAATACGGTGAGTCGGTGACACTTGAAGAGGCTTCGTAGCAAAGGCGGATGGGCACGACGTGGCAGGTGACATAGTTGGCTACATAAAA